>JABUQX010100158.1:0-13744 GCA_015478945.1 Trachelipus rathkii
CCCCGGCTGGCCCCCCGGGCGGAGAGAAAGAGTTATAGATACAAATGAGCTAATAACTCTGAGAATAACGTTTTTTTTATATTTACGACGGTGAGGGTGTCATAGGCGTATGGAGTGAGAGTAACTGAGAGTTATCTGCTCATATGATAGATATACTTATATTATACTAACGTCGTATCACGTACTCACAGTTTTGAAAAATACCTTCTACTGAGATCAGGATGTGTATATGACTAATATTAATAATAGTACTTAGTTACATGGTGTAGTATGAATACTTTGTAGCATTCAATTTAATGTTGTATGGGATAAAAATAATATTATCATACATATATATATATTTATATAATATAATATATTATATATATATATTATTAATAATATATTATATATTATATAGTTATTATATAGTAATTTTAATATATATATAGTATATATATATAATATATTAATATATAGTATTTATTATATATATATATATATATATATATATGTATATATACAATTATTTAATACATATTTATATATTTAATCTAGTATATAATATATATATATAATATAAGTATATATATATATTATACGTATATTATATCAATTCTTTTATAGCTTATGATTATTATATATATAATATATATATATCTATATTATTATATATATATATATGTATATATTATAATATATATTAATATATATATAAAGTTCTATATATGTATATAATTATTATATATATATAACTATATATATATAATATATATATATATATATTATATATATATTATATATATATTATATATATACTATATATTATATATATATATAGTTATATATATATAATATATTAGTATAGATTTATATATATATATTATATACTATGATTAATATATAGTATATATATATAGTATATATATATAGTTTATATTATATATGTATATATATACTATATATAATATTGATTTGGGGTAATGTGCGCTCAATGACTAAACGCATTTACCTATCCCTATTCACGAAATATATTATATTTTTAATATATATACATATTATATATATTATATATATATTATTATATATATATATATATATATATATATATAAGTATGATTGATATAAATATATAGATATATGTATATTTTATATATATAAATATATATATATATATTTATATTAGTATATATATATTATTTATAGTATATATATATATATTGATATAGTATATCAATATATATATATATATATTATATATATATATAATTATATATATATAATTTTATATATGTATATGTATGTATATAAATATATATTTAATATAATTATTATATGATAGATATAGCCGGATATAATTATATATATATTATAGTATAGTATATTATAGTATATTACTAAGTATTATAGTAGCTATATAGTATATATATAATATATATACTATATATATATTATTATATATATATAATATATATATAGGCTGATTGGTGATATAATACTGCTTTAGCTATTGTTGGTATGTTGGAATTTGAGGCATATATGATTATTTGATAGATATATATAGTATTATAATATTGTATAAGTATGTATATGTTATAGTACTTATATATATATTATATATTATATTATTATATATAGTATAATATATTATCTATATTATATATTATTTATCTCTTTATATAGTAAGGTTTTGTATATTATATACTATATATAATATATAAGTAATATAATATATATATAGTATATAATATATATATAGTGATATATATTATATCATACTATTATATAAGTATATAATATACTATAACATATAATAGTATATATATATATACTATAATATATATATATTATATTAATATATATATAATAGTAATATATTATTATAATATACTATATTATATATACTATATATGTTAATATATATATATATTATATATATAGTATATATACAATGTATATATAATATATATATTATGATATGATTGATATATATATAGTATATATATATGAATATATTATATATATAGTATATATATATTAATATATAGTAATCATATATATAGTATATATATAATACTAGTATATAGCATATATTTATATATAGTACTAGTATATATATATATATATTTATATATATATATAGTAATATATATTATATATAATTATATTATTATTATATATATCTATATAGTTATATATATATAATATATCATATATATATATATATTATTGGTATATTTAGTATATTATATTATATATGTATATAATATATATATATATATTACTATTATATATATATATATAATATATATATATAAGTATAGTATAGAATAGTATATATGATATATATTATATATATATATTATATATTATTTATATATATTATATATATATATATAGATATATATATATGTATATATATATTGTATATATATATGATTATATATATATAGTATTATTATATTATATATGATATATATTATATATTAGTATTTAGATATACTACTACTATATAACTACTATATATGTTAGTATTTATATATATATATATAATATATATATAATTATTTATATCTGATAGTAATATATAGTTATATATAGTTATATATTATTATATATATATTATTACTATATATACTTATATATATATATATACATATATATACTATATTATATTATATATATATATAGTATAGTAAATGTATATATATAAGTATATAATATATATTATATATAGTACTATATTATATATATATATATTTCTATATAGTATTATATATAGTATATATATATCTTATATATAGTATATATATATTTACTATTTATAAGTGTATAGTATATATATATATCTTTTATTTATATATATATTAAGGTATATGTATATATGTAGTGATTATTATATTATATATAGTATGAATATTATATATCATATATATATATATTATTATGTATATATATATATATTTTATATGATATATATAAGTATATATTATAATATTATATATATAATAAGTTATTAATGATATATATATATATAGTATATATTATATATATATATATACTAATGATATATTATATTATATATATTTATAATTATATATATGATTATATATATATATAATATAATATATATTAGTATTTATTATTATATATATATATATATTTATAATATTGATATATATATTATATATATATATGATATATATTATAATAGTATAGAATTATATATATATATTATATATATATATATTATATTATATTATATCTTTATATATATATAGTATATATATATATATATTTATATATATATATATGTTATATATATATATATAATATACTATATTATATATGATATATAATATATATTAGTAATATTATAATATATATATTATATATTATATATCTAGTATATATATATATATATATGATATAATATAATATATAGTTATATATAATATATATATAGTATATATGTATATATATATTATATCTAAAGCGAGCCTTACCGCCCCTCTATACCTTTTATTTGTGATAACTCGTCGCAGTCAGAAAACCCCCTAGAGCTTCAATGGACACGCGACGGACATCACTATGACTATTGTCAAGTGGTAGGTTCATCCCTTGGCCAGTTGGCCACAAGCCATAGCCTCTCATAAAACTCCCCCTTCATCCTATTTGTCCTTTTAGATCTTTCTGCTGAAACTCACACCGTCTCTCGTGCTTCAGTGAACATTGTTCACGTGAGCAAGTCCCTTTTTTCTTTGGTCTCTCAGCTGGTCGATCCCAACACACTCCCCACTAATAGCATCCACATTTACCCAACCGACTCTCAATCATTCTTTCATATGAACGAAACATCTGCAGACGTACTTTCATTTATTCTTCTCATTTACGCTTTTTCAGACCACATAAGAGTCTTTTAAACGCAGCATTCCTCATTTTATCAAATTCTTGTTCCAACTAACACAGCTAAGGGTTGTCTAGTCTGAGGCAGGTTGAAGCTTTAGATCTATACTTTATTCGACCATAGTGATCACTACTTACACTTAAAAAGGTTAAAAACATACCCTCAGTAGGACGCCAGCGCGACTGTTAAGACCTTAACTTTTACGTCCGCAACGATGTGAATTGCCAGCCGCTTCCGCCCTTTTCACAACTTTCTAATGACACTCTGCTTCATCGTTTCTTTTCATCAACATATATCTAAATATTTAGATCTGCGTGAAACTTGTCTCCAAGCTGCTCAACCATGGCTAACATATAGCTTCGCACCAAGGACTGTTCCTGACTTGCAACGCATAACTTATGTCTTATTACGGTATTATTTTCAATCCCTACGTTAAGCAACATCCCTGGGCCAAATCTCTCTACCAGATCCCCCGTCTAACTCTTTCTGATTCACCATAACAAAACCAAATGTTCGCATTACAGGTAGGGCACCCTCGCACTCACACTCCATTCTGCGCATCATTCAGACCACATTTCCCTGCACCCCCAGTCTCGTAATTCCTTTCATAACCCATCATATAAGCAAATTGAGAATAACAAGGGCATACACCGATTTCGCTGCAGTGCACTCCGCATATTAATATGTAACCAATATACTTGTTGACACCATTATTATAATCACGCTCCCACTGATCGTCAACATACTTTTGATTCATTCAGTAAAGCCCTACACCAAACCATACATGATCAACCCTGACAAATAAGAGTTTCCTACTAATCCTATCAATATCGCCCTGTTGCAAATGTCATTACACCTAATAGATATTTAATTTTACTTCTCCCTCATTTGCTCAGTCATTTGTTCAATAAAAGATTTGATCAACAGCACCTCTCCGACTGCCTAAGCGGACTTGTTCTTCACCGAGATCAGTCATTTAGTCACTCGACGCACCTTTTCCTTTCCCCCCCAACTTAAGATACGAGCATATATTTTCCTTGCACAACACTCATAACTAATTACAGCTTAGATTCTACAGTTCCCGCATTATCTCGCCATTAACCACTTAGTGGTAGATGGTACTCGTTATGTCTTGTTCTCATGACCAATGCCTTGGAACTGATACCTCTCCATAAAATCTTTATTGACACATTCCAATAATCCATGGCAATTCATTCTTGCTTCGTTCATGGAATATATTACAGCCGTATGATTCATCTATACCAGCAGATTTATCCTATTCTTACTTTCCTCAATCTATCTGCCATTAAGTAATCCTGCTGCTAATGAACGGTCATTCAGCCCAAAATCCTATTCCTGTCTTGCAACCATCAAGACCTACACCACAATCACTATCACGCACTTCCATTAGCTGTTAATATTAATAGCAAGATTCTGAAGTGTTATTGTCCACACTCGGCGCTGCGCACATTCATTTCATCAAATTACAAAAGCGATCCTATTCTTATTCTGCAGCAAGTTCCTTGCTGCATTCTCATTTCTTAACCTTTTCCGCGCTTCCTATCCGAAGAGGCTTCCTATTACCCTTCTAAGTCCCCTTTCATTCTCTTGCCAAACTGTTCATTTCACCCATCTCTTTTTCTCCATACGTATACACCGTTGTTAGTATTGCTTTTTCCTCCATATATATCTTGCAAATATTTTTGCTTTTGAATCCCTCATCTATAGCTTTTACTGACTCAACCAAGCTTCTTTGTTTACTTTTAACTCTCTTGCATCTATCTCTTACATTCCAGCGCAGCTCGCTCTGTTAACATTCTTACTTCTTACTTTAGCACCTCCAATACGCTTCTTTGCACTACTGAACTATTGATGTCGCTTCATATTTGTTCCCAGATTTCTTCAGTTTCAACTTGTTATCACATTCAAGCTGATTTACTTGCGCAGTATTCAATAGGTATACATCAAATGCCTTATTACCTTTTTCTACTTAATCATATTTCCTCTTAATTATCTACCATTCTTTTTCCGTATTATCTTCCTGCTCCATGCAAGCCCCCACTAACTTAAATTTTAATGTAAGACATAATTGATACGCGAAAATGCCGTTCCTAATCCTGCTCCTGAATTTAGTACTCTAAGCACTACTTCAACATCATCCTTCCTTTACCATCACAAATCAATCTAAAATTTCACTTCAGAACATCTCTACATACAGCGCACTGCTAGTATAGCTTATGGGATAACTCTTGTGTTTAAAGAAAAGGTTATTACATTATCAGACACACATAAATCTCGTCCTTAAAGAAGTCAATCACCGCTCTACGATTCGTTCGATATTTCTCCCGACCCTCCAGAAACCACAATGTTATACAGTTCGCCAGTTTTTTGATCACGCTTTCAAACCATTTAGGTCACCACTGACATCAATTGAAGCTCTCTATCAGCCATCACAACATCTTCAGATTATGCCCATGAAAAATCCGCTGCTCTCGTTCACTTTCCCACAGATGGATCATACATCAGGACCACCATAACCTTGATCATTTTCAAACTTACATTTAACCATTAGTATTCCTGTACTCCCTGCACGGAATGTCTTACCATTGCTCTTGTATACAGTCGCTCATCAATAATTACAAACTCCTTCCTGCTCGCTCATCTCATTGCTTTCCACCAAGCACACCACATTTCCACACCCACTTCATTTTCGCCGTTTTCTTCATCTTTTGTTTCAAGATCACAGCGGTAAGGTCAGATTATGCCTTTTCTAATGCATTCTGACCTCTCATCCTCTTCCTCGCCTCAACTTTTTATTCTCTGACATCTTCCATGTCAAAGTACGATTCATCACATTTCGCTGAAAAATTCGAAGGGCGTTTACGGCTATACGACCTTTCTCGCGAGGCATGCATGCAGCATTCCTAGCAAGAGATAGGTTTTACGTGGGAGCCCAACCGCAACCTACCCCGTCATACGTCGCGCTTTCTACGACCGCAAGACATAATATGTGTGGCAATTCTTTATCCATCGCGACAAATTATAAGTGGATTAAGTGAAGGGTGTCTGTAGGATCGTTGTCTAATAAGAGGGTGAGGACGTTAAAGTAATGTGCATTTGATTATGTGGATAAACTGGATGGTCGTAAAGATGCTTGCCATGGTAGATGAGTGTGTAACAGAAGTGAACTCAAGAAAAGAAAAAGCATGACATTAAAAATGGGATTGTAATTTCAGTCGCTTCGAGGTTATGCGTATTAGATCTCCTATTATATAGTATATATAGCTATATATATACTATATAATATATATATATATATAATATAATATATATATATTAATATATATATATATTATATAGATATATATTTATATATATTATATATATATTATATTATATATATATATATATATTATATATATTATATATATATATATTTATATTATATATATATATTATATATATTATTAATATATATATATTATATATATTATATATATTATATAATATAATATATATATATATATATATTATATATATTATTATATATATATATATATAGTTTATATATATATAATAGTATTATATATATGTATATATATATATTATAAGTAGAATATATATATATAGTATATATATATTATAGTATATAGTATTTATATATATATAATATATTTCACTGCATTTTAGACTTTCGTTGGCCCTGAGGGAACTTCATCCTGATTGGTCCTTGAGTGTATCTTTTCAATGGATTATCCAAAATTTTATTTTTAATAATTTATATAATTCACCAAAACATCCTCAAATCTTATGGAATCTTATCCCCACCATTTCATTAATTAGTATAAGTAATCGAAACACTCGACCCTTGGACTCAGTCTTAATTTGAACGTGACATGTCAACACGGCAAATTTTTCTAGGGAGATCTGCGTACATTTTCCAAATTACAGTGCCCCCCCCCATGTTAAAATTCTCGTAAACCTATACACTGAATTCAGCTTTATTACTTCTCCCTAGGCCTAACTCGAAAGTGAATGGCAGAACTTATAAAGATGGTGTCCAAAACGCAAACTGGCAGTAGAATGAATTAGGTGAAAATTTAAATAAAAACAAACTAATTAACTCAATTGTTTGAGTTTTGCTGGAGTTGAGGCCGAGCACAGTTGAGACAAACAATGTTACTACTAAATCGATATTGAAAAGCAAGATCTAGAAGTGAAAATGTTCTAAGACATTGATGAATAATGTGTGCGGAAGTCCATGTAATGTGAGTTGTGAATAGAGATATTGTTCGAAGAGCTTTTTTCAATGTACATTCAGTTTGCCATGAAGTGGAGCTTTTCTCAGCCACAATTTTTTTATTCCTATGATGTGGCCTATGTGGATATTCATAAATACGGTATTGTAACCGGACACAACTGCAATTGCTTAAATAGGCCCAAATTTGCCAAAATTTCCGAAACAAAATTTCGGAGCTTCGCATGTGGGTGGAGGGTTTTTCAAGATTTTTTCATAATAGGACGTGATTACCAGAAGGCTAAAAAGTCCCAAATTCTGATTGTATTGTTTTTTTCACGCATCAGCTGAGATTAATTTTTTTGTTTCTTATGGCCAAAACTATTCGTTATATAGTTCCAATGAATCTGCGTGTGTTTTTTTCAGCAGTTGGTTTTAACGATTGGAGAAATAGTAGTCGATCGATCAAAAGTCATGAACATTCGAAGAAACACGTGGAAAACTATTTGGCAACCGGCTGCGAGCTAAACAACTGGAAAGCATAGACGAGAGTATTAAAAGTAGCGTTGAAATTGAAATGGACTATTAGCGCGATATTCTAAAACGAATTGCTTCCGTAATAAAATTTCTTTGATTGAGAAGATTGCCATTTCGTGGATTCAACCAAACGATTGGCTCTAATCAGAATGTGAATTATTTAGGTATTTTAGAATTGCTCAGTGAATATGATTCACTTTTAAAAAATCCTTGCGCAATATGGAAATAAGGGAAAAGATCGCGCATCATATTTGTTAGAGAATATTGCAACGAATATATTTTCCTCATTGCAAAAAAAAAATTGAAAATCAAGTAATTAATAAAATTCATAAAGCCAAATATTTTTCACTGAACGATGATTCAACTCCAGATGTTATTCACATGGATCAATTTGTGTTTTGTGTCCGATACGTAAAGAATGAAAAACTTGTTGAACGATTTTTGAGGTTATTTTCATTCGAAGAACAAACATCGAAGCATTTGAAAGATGCTGTTGCCAACCTTTTAGATGCTAAGGATTAGAATAAAATGTCTTGCCTCCACCAGTCATATGATACTGCAGAAAACATGTCCGGTGTCTATGGCAGTTTGCAAGCAAAAAAAATCACCGACATTAAAAATTCATCAATGTTTATTCCATGTTCAGACACTCACTAAACTTGGCTAGCAAAAATGCCATTGACGATGATGATGAAGCGAATGAATCCTTCTATCTCATATCACCATTCCGGTGGAATAAATTAAAAGATGCATTTTCCAATACAGGCGAGCACCTTCTCAAACTAGCTACCGACATAAGGTGGTCTGTCAAGCATGGTGCAGTTGTAGCAGTAGATTCATCTTATGTGAAAATTGTAACCTTGTTAAAATCATTCCTGGATGAAGAGCAATTACAATAAAAAATAATAAAGCAACAGCTACCGGCCTCATCAACAAACTTTGCCAATTCAAAAATATATTGATGCTTAAAATTTGGAAGATAATTTTGAATCAATTCAACAGAGTCAACCGGAAATTGCAAAGCAAAGACTTGACCCTTTCTGTAACGGCTAAATTATATAAAACTTTGATAGCATTTCTGGAAAATATTCATGAACAATTTGATACAATATTCAACGATGCATTAACTTTGTTTGAAGAATTGAATAATTTTGAAAGTGAAATGGTACAAACTCGGTCAACATCTAATTTAAATAGCCCGGAACAAAACAAAAAAATCCACAAAGATAAGTTTCTAGCAATTGTTCAATCTTTGCTTACAAATTTAAAAACGCGCAGTACAGCTTATTCAGATTTGGAAGAGAAATTTGGTTTTGGTTAATTTAAACGTTAAGATATAATTTATTTTCAGAATGGTGTAAAAATTGCTGCAAGTTGCGTAGCTATTCATCTGCATCCGAAGAATTGATAGAAGAGTTACAGTATTTCACACCACTGTATTCATTACTTTTTTATAAGTTACATTTTCCCTATCTTCTCAATGTACCTCAACAATTATAGAGGATGGTTGAGTTTTATTTGATATCAATCTTGGCATTTGGTTCTCCAATTTATTTGTCATGTTTTGCAACAAATGTTAAGGAAAAGGGTCTTTTCCTCAAAATTAAAATGTTATAAAAAAATTAGTCTAAGAGTTGATGGGTGAAAAAGGTTGAATACTTACAATTATTCCGATTGAGCGAATATGTAATTAATTTAAATTTTTATAATTACACATGATTTCATTAATTTTGTAAAAAAATGGAAAGATAGAGATTTTTACTACAGGCTCATTCATCACGTGCATCTTCATGTTGTATATGAATCTACTTAAACATCGATGCAGATTTTTGATATAGAGTGTGAACCATTCTTATCAGTTCTTAGAATCCTATTTTTTTTGTCTTATTCTCGCCCTTACGGCAAGTTTACATTTTGTTGATTTACAGGGCCCTGACTAGGAGCGCCTGTGAAATGGTGCACTTGCCTCAGGAATAAATAGGCGTTATATATATAAGGTTATATATAATATATAATTATAATATATATATAATATTATATAGTATTTTATACTATATTAATATATAATATATATATATATATATAATATTACTTTATTAATTATTTTAAAATATATTTATTTTATATTATATATAATATAGTATATATATATATATATACGTAGTATATAATATATTATATATATATTATTATATATATATATAATGTATATATATTATAAATATATTTATATTTTATATTTATTATATATTAATATATAGTATATATATATATAGTATTATATATATATATATATGATATATATACTAATGTATATATAATTATATATCTAGTATATAGTAGTTATTATATAATAGTAAGTATATATATGATATATTATATATATATATTTATATATATATATTATATATATATTTATAATATATATAATATTATTATATATATTATATATATATTATATATAATATATTATATTATATATATAATATATATATATATTCATCAGACTTTCCACGAGCTCCTCAAAGATAGGGAGTGGGGTGAGCAAACAAATAAATAGAGGTAGAAGAACATGATCTATGTCAAAAAGAAAGTTCCTCCCCTCTCCCCTCATACCATCACCTCAAATCCTTAAGGTTTATATATATAATATATATATATATATAATATATATTATATATAGTATATATATATATATACTATATATTAGTATATAATATATGATATATATTATATACTAGATAAATTTGTATATCAAAATATATATATATACTATGATATATATATTATATTATAATAATTATTATATATAATATATATTACTATAGTATATATATATATTATATTTTTATATATATATTATATATATATATATATAATATATCCCAGACCCTAGACCGTGATAGACCCACTGTGGTATCTCGTTAAAGTCTATCTCCTGGGCTAGGTCCACAGCCATGCCATCACCCAAACCACACCATTTACTCCTATTATACGACATTTTTTAGCTTCTTTAAACTTCTTTCCGGTAGACACTATTTTACTGACTCAATCCACTTTTCCTTAGGTCTCCCAGTAGGTTGCTTCACAAGACAATCCTCAATGTACCAAACCGTTTAACCAATCTTCTACCACCAATACTTTGCAAATGACTTAAAATAATTTTCTACGCTCTCAATTATTAGCTTATTTACTCCTTTCTTTACCCCACACAACTTCCTAATTCGCTTATACCGTATTTTATCAATTCTTCTCACACATAATACATCCTAAGACTATCTATCTCAACAGAATGCACTTCAGACTGCACTTCATATATATATATATATATATATATATTATTATATATATATATATATATATATATATATATATATATATATATATATATATATATATATATATATATACATATATATATATATATATATATATATATGTATATATGAAATTCATATATATATATATATTTGTAAATAAATAAAATATATATATATATATATATATATATATATATATATATATATATATATATATATATATATATATATATATATATATATATATATATATATATATATATATATATATATATATATATATATATATATTTATATATATATATTTATATTTTATATTTATATATATATAGTTATATACAGATATTTATATATATATATAGTATATCTATATATATATATATATATATATATATATAAATATATGGTGATAGTTGGTTTAAATCCACTACAAATCCATATCTCTAAAAACTACAATAGCTACGGGGAAAAGGAATACATTGTTGGAATCCTGGTAACATTTTAGTGTTTTTTTTAAATTTTAAATAAAATAAGCTTTATATCTCAAAAACTACACTAGCTCCATTGAAAAGGAATATATTTTTAAACTGGAGAAAATTTTACATAGAAAATAAAAATAAAATAAGAATAAAAATTATTGTTAATAATTACAGTGGATGATAGATTTAGAGATTTTGATTATGACCTATTGGTTACTCATTAAAATAAAGCTGAGACTTATTAACACTGCTTTTTTAAACCAGACACTTGGCGGTAGAGACAAAAATTAATGGCAGGAGTCGGGTCTCTGGTCTTCCAGAACACAGAGACTCTGAATTCGCCTCCTGGGGAGGGACCTGAACCCCTGCTCTTGGTATTTGGGTATTGTGGGGTTCCTCTTTCCAAGGCTCCCTCCTTGCGGGGGCAAGGGGGAAAACGTCCCCCTGTGTTCCTCTGCTGCCTGTCCCCTCATGATTACAAAATACCTTTACAAATAATATATATATATACTATGTCCCCTGCTACTAAAAAAAAAAATAGCCAATATTTATTTTATTTATTTATTTATTTATTTATTTTTTACATTTTCCTAACTAAAATGTTACCAGGATTCCAACAATTCCTTTTCCCTGTATCTATTGTAGTTTTTGAGATATGAGTTGTAGTTTTAAACCAAAAGTTGTAGTTTTAAACCAAATTATAACCTAAATATATATAATAAATATATATATATATATATATATATATATATATATATATATATATATATATATATATATATATATATATATATATATATATATATATATATATATATATATATATATATATATATATTATTTCACAAACGATAGCTTCATTACTACTACTATATATTAACACCGTTAAAAGCATATCCTCTTGTTGCACCCTAGCGCACTCAAGATTTAGTCCCGTTGCATTCATCAAAGAACTAAATGCACCAGCCACCTTCCTATCACTCGCAACGTTCCTATTACACCTTAGCAGCATCATTTGGTCCCATTTCATCCAAATATATAGCCTAAATATTTTTTTTTAAACCATGATCACTTGTTCAGCTGCCAACCATCTCAACATGATTCCACATTGCGAACTCTCCCAACCTACCCCATTCACTTCTTGAATCTAATTCTTTTACTTTCGAACACGTCTTAATATATACCCTTACAATGCAGTATATCGGCGTATATATATATATATATATGTCACGATAAATGCGGAAACGGTTAAACACCCAAACGAAACTGAACGGGGGGGCACAAC
>JABUQX010100159.1:12500-25000 GCA_015478945.1 Trachelipus rathkii
AATTAAGACATAACTTAGCAATGAAACGGAGACCTGGATTGTTCTTGATATTAGCCTTATCTAGTTTAACGCCTTCAATTCTTTCAAAAGCCTCGATGAAAATATCAAGTTCAGGATCTGTGAGACCTGTGATACCTTCGGGGTACCCTGAAGCCTCAGTTTTTCATTTCAGGAAGGCTTTCACGTAGTCTGTGAACAATCCGATCATAGGTGTGAATTTCCAAATTTCAAAGATCTTGGTAATCTTGTAGCCCTTTTCAACAGCCAATTTTAGCTCGGGTGTTGTGTAAACACCCTTAATCTCGCGTTGACTATCAGTGTGAGTGCACAATCCTTCGTATCCTTCTTTAGCGCACGTTCGACATAGAGTAAATATTAGTCTTTCTTTATACCTCCCTGGTAAAACAGGAATGTATAAGTTTTGAGGAGGTAAAACGCAAACGTAAGCTACCCCGAAATATTTCTCGTGCATGTTCGCTATGTATTCAGGAATGCTAGGGATTTCACTTCCAACAAGTTTCTTAGGGATGCCTGTAGGGAACTCTTGAGATTTTTGTACCCATGGGTACAACGATGTGAAATCTAAGTAACAAATTTTGGTATCACCGTCTGTGGGAGGGAAGTAATACACAATAATAAGTCTATGATTGGCTACATCGTTGCCTATTCTATTAACATACGGTTTCAGAAGTTCCGTATCCTCCTCTTCGTCAGGGTCAGCGTTGAGTATACTCACCAAGCACTCCTCTTTCATTTTTTTCCATTCGCATTCCCACACCCTCACAACTTCAAAGCCTGCTCTTTTGTATGCTTCTTCCTGCAGCATGGTTATTCTATACCTGTCGAGACTGGAGACACCTCTATGTTCAAGCTTGCCATCCTCACAACTCTGATGCCCATGCCAGATACATCCATGGAACAAGTACACTATGCGTTTCTTTTCCACTGGTCTAGCACCGGGTACAGACGCAGCCTTATCCATTTCCTTCCATCGCTGCTCATTCCGGGCTTTCAGCTGGTTGTCTACTTGAAGCTGTCTGAGGGCTACAAAGGCATCTCCATCAATAGGTGTATAATCAACAACAGGAACCTCAGTGTAACCGTCAGGATGCACGTGTTTATTCTTAAGTTTAAACACTCGTTCGCCTCCATTCCGGGCATGGGTTATCCTTTGACCAGTATACTTCTCCATAAATGCTATCCATCGAATACCTTCGTACGAATAATTTTTCTCACCGTGTCGACTAATATGAGCAACAGTATCATCTTTCATATAATGAGTTTTAAAGACTCTAAAACATAATGAAGCAATTGTACAACATTCCGTTAAACAATCTATTTGGAACATATCAATGAACATCTTTCGGAATTTTTCAAAACTTTGTCGTAAAATGTCAACATCCTGCACACAATATTTAGTGCATTCAGCTTTTATGTCATACTCTCTATTTTCGAACGAGCTATACCATTCGGTAAATTCTCGTTTCTCTGACTCATCCATACGATCAGTTTCAAATAATTCTCTAGCAGGTATCTTTCCAACATAATTTACATTATCCTGAGTAAGAAATCTATAAGGGAAGAACCCTTTAGCTACATCGCCTTTAAGCCCCATGCATTTTGGTAGCTTCTTCAAAGCACAGGGCATGTATAAGAGAGTATCTTTAAACGTTATATTATGCTGAGCTGTCATAGTGATGATCTTTGTACCTCGTTTTACAGGGTTACTAGAAATAACACTAGCACCGGGTCTCGCTAATAATTTACTGAACACGAATTGCGTGTCGAACTTACCTCCATTATGAGCTGCTACTATTATTTCGTCTTTCTGATGTTTTTTGGAAAAACTGAATAAATAATTTATGAATTTATCCACTGGACACTTGTCTGTATCATTTTCAGCATTCAAATCCAAATGGAAGATTTCCTGACGTTTAGTTCCGCATTTCTCGCACTGTTCATTTCTTAATTCTTTACCGCTGCATTTATAGCAAACCAACATGCTCACAAGTAAGTACGGTACCATGTCAACAACTGATTTACCGTCACCTTTATCAGTCTCGTTATGGTTATACGTTTCCACATCGTAAAAAAATGTAAAAACATTTTTCTTTTCCTGCCAGTCCTTTTCTTTCTTTTTCAATGTTTTCATGAAACATTTATGAGCCCCTTTATCAGGGTTATACCTCTCTTCGCAAACGAGACAACGTATATTCACACAGTCATGTTGAATCTGGCCTTTATTATCAGCAATTTTCGTTGTATCACACAGCTCACAAATTTTTATTTTCTTACATACCCATTTGTCGTTTTTTCTATGGTTCTTAAGACATTCTTCATTATAAAAGTTACGATTACATTCAGGGCAATACTTTAAAGGAATATTATTATCTTCAGCCCTTCCCCCGCATTCGTATGTGAGACACTGTTTACATTTATAATATTCACATTCCTGGTTTAGATGTAAAGCCATATTTGTCACAAAACTGTAACATTGTCTACAAAAAATTTGTCCCGTTATATTCTTAGGATTCACACTACCAATTGTTAATTTGATTTTATCGTCGGGGAGAGGGTAATAATAATGAGTATTAACAGCATCCCATCCAATTATATACAAATCTTTATCTCTATCATTTTCTCTTGGTTTATAAACCACATGCAACTTTTCATCTTTATCGTTTCTGTAGACAAATATCCTACAATTTAAGACCCGTTCTATTATAGCAAATTTATCAACAGTCAAAGGTTCAGCATATTCTAAACCGCACTGATCAGCTATTTTCTTCCCTAAATTTACTATAGTATCAATTTTAACTTGATTTATCTTTTTTTTTTCTTTTACAACTTTTACACAGGCTGCTATAGCTTTAAATCCACAACCAACTGCATCAAACCTCCTATCATACCTACTTGCGTATAAATGACGTGTGATAAGCTCGTTGTGGATAAAATTAACTTGATCAGGTATTAGGGGTCCATTCCCTTCAGGGTTATGCAACACCTGGACTTCAACGATGAAATCGCTGAACGTAGCTTTATCTCCAGACTGAAAGGCCTGTTCTAGTCGGGTGCACAGGGTTGATACCAAATCATCATTATCTTTTACATCTTTATGGGCAAGATTGACGTGGAATTCGTTGCGAGCACCATCATTGAAAGTAAACCAAAATCTTGCTTTGTATTCTCCATAGTTCACCTCCTTTTTAAAATGTTCAACAACAGCACGAATAACCCTTCTGAAAGCATCCTCAATATCGAGACCTCGGTTGAATACATTTTCTTCATTGACCCTGATTCTGTACCGATGAGTATCAATGACTCCTGAATTTCTAGAGACAGCGGTCGTTGTAATATCTAATAATTCAGCTGTAAAATCTTCTTCATCATCATCGTCATCATCCACCACCATCACGTTTTCTTTTGTTATTCTTCTTTAAAGAGAATCAATCATAAATATACAGGTAATAACATAAGATTAACCTAACTTTACTTTACTTTTAAATGATTCTATCATTTTCTTATTGTTTTAAATAATTACAGTTACAAGATTACCTATAGCTTTTACTTTAATTAATATTTCATTCATTCATACAGTATGTATATATTTAAAAGAATTTTGCAAAAATAACATAAGATTAACCTAACTTTACTTTACTTTTAAATGATTCTATCATTTTCTTATTGTTTTAAATAATTACAGTTACAAGATTACCTATAGCTTTTACTTTAATTAATATTTCATTCATTCATACAGTATGTATGTATTTAAAAGAATTTTGCAAATTACACTTACCCCAGCATCTGAGCCATCATAAGGATCAACATCCATAGGTGTATCTCTCTGATCGTTCACTCCACTGGTTCCTGCACCGACATCGTTAACCCATGTACCTCTTTTCTTAGCATCACGATTTTGAATACCACGTTTAGCCTGTACAATTTTACGCTCTTCACGGGGTGGTTCATCGTCTCTGGGTTCACCATTATTATCAGATGAAGGATCGTTGTTGTTGTTGTTGTTGTTGTTGTTGTTGTTGTTGTTGTTGTTGTTGTTGTTGTCCTCCTCCTCCTCCACCTCTGTTAAACCCACTAGTTTCATTGATATAACAGAATGACCGAAACTGTAATAATAAAATTACAAATAAAATATAAGTTCCATGTTTTCAAAATAAATAAAACACTTACAATAGAAATAAATTTTTTAAGAAAAACAAATTTTTAAGAAAAACAAATTTTTAAGAAAAACAAATTTTTAAGAAAAACAAATTTTTAAGAAAAACTAATTATTAAAAAGTTTTCAAAATAAATAAAACTTTTTTAAAAACAAATTTTTAAGAAACACTAATTATTAAAAAGTTTTCAAGAAATTTTTTTTTTAAGAAAAACAAATTTTTAAGAAAAACAAATTATTAAAAAGTTTTCAGAATAAATAAAACACTAAAGTTTTGAAAAAATAAAAATAAAAATAATAACAAGACTTACAGCAAACAATTTCATGAGGTTGTGCATTTTTCCGGCATTGAAGATATTTAACTGCGACATTCTGATGATTCTTAGCAGGTATCACGAAAACAAGAACTGCAATAAAAATATTATTATTATTATTATTGTGTGTGTGTGTGTGTGTGATTATTATTATTATTATTATTATTATTATTATTATTATTATTATTATTATTATTATTATTATTATTATTATTATTATTATTATTATTATTATTACCGATCACACAACGGAAAACACACCTAGAGTAACTATCGCTAAGATGCAGACTCCACGACAGACTGAATATAACTAACAGCTAACAACACCCAAGCATGTGTTATATACACCGTTTCCTCCCAAACATTACGAAATCCCTATATCTCCGCCCTCTTTCAGAAATTTTCAAACCCTAACATGAAACATTAACCCCTCCCTCCATTTTGCATCTTTATGTTTTTATATATATATATATATATATATATATATATATATATATATATATATATATATATATATATATATATATAAAAATATATATAATACTATTCAAAACAGTAACTGCACTATATATATATATATATATATATATATATATATATATATATATATATATATATATATATATATATATATATATATATATATATATATATATATATATATATATATATATATATATATATATATATATATATATATATATATATATATATATATATATATATATATATATATATATATATATATATATATATATATATATAAGTTGAAATAAATATTGTTGTTATCAGTTTTGAATAAGCATCGGTATGATGAACACCTTAGAAAAATTCGTGTTTAGATCCCCCTGTACATCTCTCGTATGTGGCCCAACAGGATCGGGTAAGACCTACGCTTTGCTAAAGTTCCTAAAACACCCTGTTCTATTTGAGCAACTCCCCGTGAAAATAATCTGGTGTTACAGCATCTATCAATCTATTTTTAACGAATATAAAGATGTGATTCAATTTCATGAAGGTATATACGATGTAAAGTCTTTGGAAAATATACAGGGTCACAAAATTATTATCCTTGACGATTTGATGCATAAATTGAACGAGGATATAGCTGAAACTTTCACAGTCTACTCTCATCATTTAAATGTCACTGTGTTTTTTATAACACAAAATATCTTTCATCAGAATAAGTATATGAGAGATGTATCTTTAAATACACAATATCTAATTTTGTTCGGGCAAAGAAGAGACGTGAGTCAGATCAATGTATTAGCAACTCAAATGTTTCCTACTCAACGTAAAGAGTTTCTAAAGGTATATAAAGAAGTTACATCCATCCCACACGGTTATTTACTGTGTGATCTTCATCCTAAGAACACGTACAGGGTACTGCTACGTACAAACATCTTACCTAACGAAACTGAAATTGTCTACATCCCTGAATAACAATGAGCAAGCTGATTGAGAAATATTTACCAGTTATAAAAAACTACAGGAAACTAAGTAATGCTGAAAAACGTAAACATCTAAAATGTACATCATTTACCCGACTCGTATGTGAAATTTGTCTTAACCTTATAAAAGGAAATGTTCCAATAAAAGAGCCTCAGAAACAAAAGTTACGTCGACATAGCAACATCCTCAGAAAACTTACGCGTAAAATTAAAAAGAAGAATTTTTTAAAGAAAAAGAAACTGATACAGACAGGAGGAGCCTTCCTCCCTCTATTATTTTCCATTGTAACACCCTTTTTAACTAAATTACTAACTGGTAAAAGCTAATAATAATAATAATAATAATAATAATAATAATAATAATAATAATAATAATAATAATAATAATAATAATAATAATATAATAATAATAATAATAATAAATAATAAATAAATAATAATAATAATAATAATAATAATAATAATAATAATAATAATAATAATAATAATAATAATAAAGAGAATAATAATAATAATTTTTTCAGATTACGAAAAAATAAATAATAACAGTATTACTATGCAGCAACAACAACAACAACAGCAACAACAACAGCAACAACAACAGCAACAACAACAGACTCAACCTACTACGTTATATGATCCTAAATTGGAACAAATGTCTAGTATCGAAAACGAGCTTGGTCAAATTTTAAATTCACATATGAACATTCACGAAAAAAGAATAAAGTATCAGGAGATATTACAAAAGTTAATAGATTTGAAGGAAAAATATACCAACTATAATGCCTCAAGTTCGGTAAATGAAACTGAAGAAGAAGCTGAAACTAATAATGATTTTAAATCTATTTTAGAAAGCAGTCTTCCAACCACTGTAAAAAATAAAGGAATAGCTTTATATAACACTTTGAAAGGTCAAATTAATTGGGATTCCGATGGTCAGATTGTAATAAATGGGGATCCCATTATAGGTTCAAATATCGTAGACCTAGTTTCTGATCTTGTACGTAATTGGCGAAGGAAACCTGTCACAGGATGGCCTATAATAAAGCAAAAATTAAGAACAATTAATTTCCCTAAAAGTTTGATATTAAATTTGGAACGTTTAGCAGATGTGGAAAACGTGTACTCTACACCTAGAGCTATGGCTTCGAGCTCTTCGGCTGTAATGACGTCATACCCCTCTCCTTTAGGACTAATGAAAAAACGACCACGAAAGAATCCTTATCCTGCAGCGAAAAAATTAAGAAAAAAGGCAGGCTTGGGTAGAGAATGGTTAAAAATGTAGGCCTGAGATGCTATAAAACAGGTGTTCATTAACCCTTAGGCTTATTAGTTAGGGTTATCATTAGGTCTAAAATTACGAATAGCATTCCTGAAAGCCTTTGTATAAACATGAAAGTAACCCTAAAGTGCAGCTGTTCATTAATGGTTAGGGTTATCCATTAGGCTTACTGTTAGGCCTAAATTACGAATAGCGTTCCTGAAAGCCTTTGTATAAACATGAAAGTAACCCTAAAGTGCAGGTGTTCATTTATCGGTTAGGCTTACCCTTTAGGCTTACTGTTAGGTTTACCATTAGGGTTAAATTAGTAAACATTTCTCTGATTGGTTGGTTGACGACCTCCCCCTTGTTAGGGTTACAGAGTTCTCATCGCTGAGTCTGAAAGCATTCTTCAGTTGTACGTACGACTTTGCACTGTCAACATGGTTTCTCTAATAAACACCAAGTTCGTAAACGATATTGTGTCATGGAAAATTTCTCACCCAAAAGATATAGTGAGCTTATTTTTTCGCCGTAAATCTACAGGGGAACGCTACTACACATGTTCCTCTCCACCTCATACAAATAATCGGCCTCTATTCCTATCGTGCGAAGATTTATCCCGCGTATTTGACGAAGTAAATACCTGGGTGAACGAAAAGTATATTTCATCTAGCGTAACAAATTCCTGGGGAGTTGCCATTACCGGAGGAGAAGACACCGACACGAAAAGATTGACTCTTGTATTCTCTTTACACAACAATATTGAAGCCATCGAGTTACGCAGTTGGTGGAGAAACAACCCAGAGGGTATATTCAGGCCATCAAGCTATGGGTTCATGATCGTAGGAAGAGAAAATATTACATCATTTATCAAGATGCGTGAAGAAATATCAAAACGTGAAGCCGAAGTCTCCAAATTAGATGATCTTATCAATACAGCCCACAACTTGTTATACACTGTGTATAACGAAAACTATATGTTTGACGCTCAATTAGCAGATGTTATGGATGTTATAGATATTGAAAAATTTACTTTTCATTGGGAAAAAGAAATGAAGACTCCTGCATACAAAGATCAAGACTTAAAAATATCGGCAAGAGATATTTACACATACGTGACGACGGATGGACTCAACAGTCTCCGTCAGTATATTATAAATACACAGTATCTGCTAAGTCCTATGGCCCAATCTCAAGCTTATTAAATATTTTTGTGATTATACCTTTGAAATTAGTTTATGTGATTGTATTATATTTGTAAATATGTATTATATTTTAAAATATGCATATGTTGTAAGCATATTTGAACTACTTTTTATGAAACTAATTTGTGTAAGATGTTGTACATATAATTTTAATGATTAAAAATTTTTTTTTTTAAAAATATTTTTTTTTTTTTTCTCTTTTATTTATTTTATATATATATATATATATATATATATATATATATATATATATATATATATATATATATATATATATATATATATATATATATATATATATCTTTCTCTCTCTTCTCTCATATATATATATACCAATGTTTTTTGTTTTTATTTGTTTGAACGATGGAGGCAAAGGAGGCGGTCGCTAAATATTACTTTGATGTGAAACAACCTTACAGTTATGGAGGCTTTTCAAGGTTCGCTTCAAGGTTTCCTCATATAAATAAAAAATAATTGAAAAATTATTTACAAGGTGAGGAACCCTACATAAGCCTATACGAAAATCCAACACGAAAAACCATAGCCCCCCACTTAGATAATGTATGGCAACTTGATTTGACCGAAATGATAAAATATAAATCTTACAATGAAGGGTATCAATACATTCTTTTTGTGATAGATGTTGTATATTGCAGGTATTTATGGTTAAAGGCTTTAAAGATAAAAAGTCAAAAACTGTTGCTGCTGCAGTCAGAGAAATTATAAATGAGGATAACAGATATCCTCAATTGATGTGGTCAGATAAAGGTACAGAATTTTTAGGTAAAGAGTTTCAAGACATAGTTACAGAGTATGACATAGGGTACTACAATACGTACTCAGTTAATAAAGCTGCAATAGTTGAAAGAGTACAAAGAACTATAAAAGAAAGAATGCATAGATATTTCACGAAGATGAATACATTTAAATATATACTGAAAGACTTGGCTTACTCTTACAATAGGTCTTATCATAGAACACTTAAGAAGACCCCCTCTAGAGATGGTAAAGACAAAACCCTCAGTTCCTAGTCGTCCTGTACGGAAAATAAAAGATAACACAGGCATTAAATTAGGAGATTACGTGAGAGTGTCTAGGTCAGATGAAAATTTCAGAAAAGGATATGATATGAGGCAGGATGGTCAAGAGAGTTTTTAAAGTAGATACAATCAGAGAATTCCCAAGAGACGGGTTAAAATTATACTATCTTGAAGATTTAGATGGCGAACAAATAAAAGGAGGGTTCTATAAACAAGACAGAAAATAAGGTTTGATCCTAAGAGTAATGAATATAAAAATAGAAAAAATATTAGGATCTAAAGAGAAAAAGGTAAAAATAAACAGTATCTTGTCAAATGGATGGGATCTGAGAAGTTTAATAGTTATATAAATGCTAGTGAAATTAAGAAACATTGATCAGTTTACATCGGGAACATGGAGAGTGAAGATCATTTCTATTTAACTCTGCTTCATCGGCTTCTATGGATCTATATCCTGAAAATAAAATATCAGACTATACAACTCAATTATTGAACCCTATAACTTTTGATCGAGAAATATATGAAGCTGGCTTAAGTGAAATAATTCTTGACGCCGATATAGAGAATATGCCTGTTTCATATGTGGCTTTTACGGTATTTAGAAATGTTGATAATGTTAAAAATGTATTAAATTTTAAAGCTGATACGGCGACTATCAAACGAGGCACCAATGAATATTTCGTTGAAAATTATTTATTAGAGCACGGTCTCTATAAATCGGTTACTGATGTGTTCATAGACTTAAACAAAAAATTTGAAGAAAGTCAAATATGTAAAGATTTAGTGTTTCTTGTTAATAAATCCGTTAACGAAGATAACGTGTTAATCACATTAAAATCTCATGAGCATGTGAACCTGAAAGATATAAGTTTATTTATGTTCCGCCCTTCAGTCTGGTTTCGTAATTGTTGTTACTCACATGTATACAAAATATCGGGAAATAATATCAAACCATCTCTAAAGGATCTAATGCGTTATATACCAACGATGGAAGAGTATATCTCAAAAAATGACACCAAGAATTCATTACATTTTGTATGCTTGCCTACTAAGATGTTTCAAGATCCAGGTATGGCCTATGTTTATACAGATATTGTAGACCATCAGTATGTAGGGAATACTAAAGCCTCTTTGTTAAGAGTAGTACATTTTCCTAAAGGACGTAAAGTTATAAGCTTTCCTAATGTTCACTACTTACCTATGAGTAAGACCCAACTGAGTTCAGTTCGCGTTTATATAAGAGACGTCGAAGGCAAACCATACCCATTCACAATTGGTACAGCAGTGTGTAAAGTACACATAAGAAAGAAGCTCCGGTAAATAATAATAATGGAAAGAGAAAGAGTCTTCAGGGGTTCAAGAATGCAGAGGGGATATGGTTTAGGTGGATTTTTTGCTTCGTTGTTCAGACGTGCTATTCCCCTGTTTAAATCAGGGGGTAAATACATTGCTAAAAAAGCAGCCAGAACAGGAATAAACACAATCCAGGATATTATGGGGGGTGTCGACCCTCGTAGTGCTGTAAAACGCCGCATAGCTGATGTTTCAGATGAAATGTTAGACGATGTCAAACGAAAAATACGACGCAAGATGACGGGAGGTGGTGTTAGAAAGGTGAAAAGACAGCGTGTAAAAAGACTCAATAACAAAAAAAAAGAAAAGGAAAAGTAAAAAGAAAAAAACCCGTAGCAAGAAACGTATGAATAAAAAGAAACGTGGAAAAATATGCAAACGTAAAATAAAGGATATTTTTTCTGAATTATAATATGTGGCAACTTGTTCTTAATATATAGGTATACACCTAAAGAATATTTTCATTAAAGGTTTAGCCTTAGAGTCGATAAGATGCATTTCTTACACCCCTCTAGTCCAGACTGCTGCAAGAGTGAATTGGATCTCTTTTCCGTAAATCCTACGCAGACATCGATCTTAGAAAGTAATTTTATCAGCATTAACCCCCTTCACGCTGTCACAAATACAGATGTACCTCTCGAATTCAATATCCCTGGAACTTCAGATCAATATCTTGACCCTTCGAATGTTTTTTTATATCTGAAGGTTAAATTGGTGAATGAAGATGGATCGGATCTCACAGGAACAGAACATGTAGTATATCCTGTTTCCAACTTTTTATTCTCATGCTTTAAGAACATTGAAGTGTTTTTAAATGAGACATCTCTAGGAGCATCAGCAGCCAGTTACCCATACCGAAGCTATATAGAAACTGTACTAAATTATTCGGATGATGCTAAACAGTCCCATTTACAATCAAGCGGATACTACAATTTAAAAGATGAATCTAAAATAGTAGATGGATTTAGTAAAAATGTCAGCAAGACTTATGAATATTATGGACGTGTAAACGGTGACATATTCTCCCAAGAAAAACTTATTCTACCATCTGTGGACACCCGTATCAGGTTAACTAGATCTACTCCACAATTTGTGCTTAATGTTCAATCCAAAGCTGCTGCAACGACTGCTTCCCCTACTCCTATTTTTCAAATACTGGATACTTTTCTTTATGTACGTAAAGTGAAATTATCTCCCAGTAAACATATAGAGATTGAGAAGACTCTTTTGAACAGTACGGCTAAATATCCTATAAGACGTGTAGAAACTAAAATTTTTAACTTTACTCAGGGTTTGTCGAGTATAGATCTTGCCAACGTTGTTATAGGTAATCTCCCTCAAAAGGTCATTGTAGGAATTGTAGACCATTCAGCCTTTATAGGGCAGTACTCTAAAAATCCATTCAAGTTTAAACCTTATGGTCTTAGAGAGATCAATCTTCAAGTTAACGGTCAAAGCCATGGGAGAGCCTATAAAGTAGAATATCCCCTCGACGGTTCTCCATTGTGTGCCCGACCTTTCCTCGAGTTGTTCGCCAACACGGGTGCGTGCTCCGAAGTCGGAACAGGTATCAATCTCGAATCATACGCTTCACATACCAACCTGTACGCATACGATCTTAGTCAGGATAATTGCGGTACAGCAGCCGGACACCTAAATATAGTTCGACAAGGAACATTGGATATCAAGTTGAATTTCA
>JABUQX010100159.1:30000-37500 GCA_015478945.1 Trachelipus rathkii
GTGATATACTGAATAAGCGATTAACGTTATAATTAAATTTGATTATTTGTAGAAACTCAACATAAAAATAATTTTTGGACGAAAATTACATAAAATTACTTAAATCATTTTTTGTTTTTACTAAAATTTTTAGTTAAAATATCAATTAATCAAGTGATCAATAGATCAAACCACACATCCTACCCTCCCCTGTCATCTGCGATCTATTGATTAAGGGATTGAAGTCATGATCAGTTAATTAAAGTCGTAATTAAAATTAATTATTTCACAGTGTACTATAAAATCGCTGAAGATATAAAAATAAATTCTATATAGTAAAGAGGAAAATAAAAAACAAGGTTTCATTTTAAACATTTATAACATAAATACTAACACGTTATGTAAGTAATTTTATTAAAATTATATTTCATTTAAATTATATATATATATATATATATATATATATATATATATATATATATATATATATATATATATATATATATATATATATATATATATATATATATATATATATATATATATATATATATATATATATATATATACAGATAAACACCCACCGCTCACGGACAGAGCCCCTAATCTAGAAGGGTGGTACTCATTTAACGTCCGGAGCAGGACGAAGCCGCAATCCCTAGAAGAGAATAGCTCACATTCTCCCACACTCCCACACGACAAGTTGAGAACCTGGGATCCTCGCTTTGTTTGGCGAGTGCTCTACCACTGAGCTATCGAGCACTTTTATATAAACAAATATTATAAAAAATAATCATATACACAAATATATACACATATACAAACACAATTATATATATATATATATATATATATATATATATATATATACATATATATAGTAAAGAATATATATATATATATATATATATATATATATATATATATATATATATATATATATATATATATATATATATATATATATATATATATATATATATATATATATATATATACATATATAAATATATATATATATATATATATATATATATATATATATATATATATATATATATATATATATTATATATATAAATATATATATATATATATATAAATATATATATATATATATATATATATATATATATATATATTAGGGATGTACCGGAACCAAAATTTTTGGTTCTGGCCGGAACCGGAACTTTCCGGAGCCTTGTAAAAGTTCCGGCCGGAACCGGAACTTGCAAAAAATCTATTAATCTACATATTCTATTTAAAACTTGTCTGATTAACAAGTGGAGTCTCTAGAAGTATCTGGCATCTTTTCATATATCCATACCGTGAGCTCTTAGTTTTCTGTGTCAAAATTTTGATAAGCGGATCAATAAATTTATTAAGTAAAATAGGAATATATACTATATAAAGTTCTACGGGTCTTCAAAGTTTAAAAGCTTTTTTCAGAAAAGCTTTTTTTTAAAAAAAAGTTTTTTTCAGAAGCGGGTAACGTGTTTGAGGATAAGAGATCACGCTTAACTCCACAACATGGAGAGCAACTTATTTTCCTACACCACAACATTTCAATATTCAAATAAATTCATTTTTAAATAAGATAATTATGGAATCTTGTTTTAAAAATTTTTAAAATTTTTGCTTAAACAGTTTAGTTAATATTTTGTTTTGTAGTAATTTCTACTTTAAAGTTAATTTCTTTTAATAATAATAATAATAATAATAATAATAATAATAATAATAATAATAATAATAATAATAATAATAATAATAATAATAATAATAATAATAATAATAATAATAATAATAATAATAAACTGGTAAACATGAAATTTCTTGGACGGGGTTTCGCAATTGATTATTGATATATTTGATGTGATTCCAAAAATGTAATCGGTTTTTGCGTATCACATCGCATTTGTGAGATATTGTGTGTAACACAGATTTGTAAAATTTTATGATTTTTACCTTTTTCAAGAGGGTCTGTCACAATTATCGGGATATATATATATATATATATATATATATATATATATATATATATATATATATATATATATATATATATATATATATATATATATATATATATATATATATATATATATATATATATATATATATTGGATATATGAAGGGAGAGAAACAAATCACAATGATATGAAACATGTCAACATATAATACAACTATGAATAAAGGGTAATATGGGACAACAATGAATGTAATAGAAGGAATGGGTTTAGTTAATGTAAACATACCTACGATGGTAGTAACTTTCTCTTCATAGACGATCTACTGTGCATAGCGTCTGGAATATCCCTCATCAAGCTCCAACAATAGTCGGCCATCATATTGATATCCCACTTGCCCTGGTAACGTCCTTTCATGAACTTTAGATCTTGATGGAAGCGTTCACCCTGCTCATCACTAACATCGCCTAGGTTACCGGAAATTTGCTTAGGTGAGAATGTAAGTAGTGCAACTTTATACTCATTCTACATCCATGAGAATGAAAACTGTCTAGCAGTTCCTGTACAATGTTAGTGGTTCTCGGCTTTCCTGTTCCCCAGAAAATTCTGTGCTACATCTGAAAAAGCATTCCAAGCTCTTGCCTTTAACACAGTCATTGTTGTAGCAAAGGCAGCATCACGGAGGAGTGTCCGTATTTGTGGGCCATCAAATATCCCAGCTTTTTTCTTCTCGTCACTCAGACCAGGAAACGTTCACCATCATGGTCCAGGGCCTTCACAAATTGTTTCATCAAACCAAGTTTTATGTGTAGTGGAAGTAAGATGATGATTTCTCTCTGTACAAGTGGTTCACGTACGATGTTCCTGTCACCTGGCGTCAAGGTTTCTCTCTTTTGGTCCAGTGATCCTTTGTCGCCCGGCTGTCTCAATAGCACAAGAAGCAGGGATATTTATGAAACCTGCTTGCTGACCGAGCATAATGTTTACCATTTTGAGGTTGACGCATATTAACATCCATGTACCTGATATTGTAGCCTCTCCAAAACTGCCTTGATATTTGCATACTTCTCTCTCATCCGTACCGAGTACCCTACTGGAACCGAAGCATATCTGTTGCCGTTGTGTAACAACGCACACTTTAAACTGCTCTTGGAAGTGTCAATAAACAGTCGCCACTCACGTACATCGTATGCTGGGAGTCCCATAGCGAGTAGTGGGCCTGCAACTTCACTGCAATACACAAGGTTACCATCTGACTGGAAGAACCTCCGCAGCTCTGCTTCTCTGTTACGATAAAATGTTACTCTTGTGCCATGGTCCAGTAGTCATTTTTCATGCAACCTCGAAGCCAACAGCTCAGGACAACTTCGGCAAATACAACTCTCATACAAGATCGTTCAGTTCACCCTGGGTGAACAATGACGGACCATCCGACTGTATTTCAGATGGATGATAGACATCATCCAGGTTATTGGCATCCATACATGTAGACGTACTAAAGTTACCACATGCTTCCCGAATATCGATCGCAGTAAACTTGCTGCTACTGTAGATATATGCGGAAGGTAACGTTTATACAGCCTACGTAGTGCGCACATGAATTTTGTCATTCCTAGGGAATATGCAAAAATAGGGATCCATGATTGCACGAAAACGGGATGTGATACAGCAAATCCGAGATTATATATGGAATCAGCACCTCCGAATTACTATATATCTGCTACAAAAGTCCATCCAAGAAAAATTTCACCTTTTTTTTGTTGACCAGTGTAATAATAATAATAATAATAATAATAATAATAATAATAATAATAATAATAATAATAATAATAATAATAATAATAATAATAATAATAATAATAATAATAATAATAATAATAATAATAATAATAATAATACCCTGTACAAATTTTATTTATCCCAGGTCTAGATTCTAGAGCAGGGTTGGCACAAAAGAAATCAAATGATTTAAATCAACTGATTTTTTTACGTTTTTTTTTTATAAAAATCATAATTCTTTATTTTTTTATTTTTTTTTTTTTTTAGGCCAAATTTTTTTTTTTATAAATTAATAATTAATCCTAGCTATCACCTAATTAATGATAAGTATATTTCATATATATAATAAGTAAATTCATCAATGTAGTTTCAAGTCATTTTTATTAAAAAAAATAAATAAAATTAGAGTACTCAGATATTATACAGTAGTATATATATAATTTAAATAACTTAATTAAACTAAATAATAATTATATTTACTAAACTTATTATTAATTAGGTAATAATTAGGATTATTTACTAATTTTATAAAAATAATAATTAAAAAAGCAATTTGTGTCTAAAAAAATAAAAAAAATAAAAAAATCTCAAAAAAATAAAAAAAAAAAAAAACAACATTGTTCTAGAATCTAGAGTATTAAAGCTATCGGTTCGAGTGTGAAAATATTGCTTCATATTTAAAGTTTTCAAAACTATAGAGTCGAGGTCATTTTATCATGATATTTGTTCACATATATCAATTTTCTATATTATTTTTATGCAAAATCATAACTGAGTAAATGACAAATCAATTACTGAATTTTTTAAGAAAGACATTTGAAAAAGTAGAAAGTTCCGGTTAGTTCCGGCCGGAACCAAGTTAGTTCCGGCCGGAACCGGAACTTCCAAAAAATCGAGGTTCCGGCCGGAACCTGGTTCCGGTACATCCCTAATATATATATATATATATATATATATATATATATATATATATATATATATATATATATATATATATATATATATATATATATATATATATATATATGTTTCTAATTCTGGGTTGGAGGATGGCTCGATCGTAACGCACCGGGTATATTGTCCTCAGTCGCAACATGGCAGTGGTTCAATCCCGGAGAAGGCAGTTAATTCTTTACCTTCCTATTATATGTTCTTTCTTTAACATCTTATATAATTGCGATTATTATGCAATATTTAACATCTATATATATATATATATATATATATATATATATATATATATATATATATATATATATATATATATATATATATATATATATATATATATATATATATATATATATATATATATATATAGAGAGAGAGAGAGAGAGAGAGAGAGAGAGAGAGAGAGAGAGAGAGAGAGAGAGAGAGTTTCAATTTTACAATCTGATTTATTACTTACCTTTGAGATTTGCTTCTCTTATGACTTTAACTCCCGACTGTTCTAATAAATATCGACATAAAATTTCGCCCCTGGTGTCAACACCTTTCTTCTTGTTGTTGTTGTTGTTCTTCTTCTTCTTCTTCTTCTTCTTCTTCTTCTTCTTCTTCTTCTTCTTCTTCTTCTTCTTCTTCTTCTTCTTCTTCTACTTCTTCTAAGTGATCAAAGTCATATGTTACATTGAAATAGGTAAAATAAGATACTTATTTCAAATATACATAACAGATTTGTTTTAAAAACAGTGTGCACATCCAACAAATTAAATAAACAAAAATACTTAACAGACCAGCCTTGAGTGGACAGTAAAGTCTTTGCTAGTCGGTCTTCTTCTTCTTCTTCTTCTTCTTCTTCTTCTTCTTCTTCTTCTTATTGATGTTTCTGTAAGAGTAAAATTTGAAGTGAATCGATTCTATTTTTCCTCAAATGTAAAGTACCGGTAATATGATTATAAAGTGCCTTAAATTAATCTAAACTTTTTGAAGACTTTTTCATGTATCCTAATCCCCTCACTGCGTTTTATATATATATATATATATATATATATATATATATATATATATATATATATATATATATATATATATATATATATATATATATATATATATATATATATATATATATGGTAAAATTCAATTTTTCGTCTGAGCTTCGATATTCGATATATCGAACTATATCGATATATCGAGTATTGGATATATCGATATAATTCGATATTATATATATATATATATATATATATATATATATATATATATATATATATATATATATATATATATATATATATATATATATATATATAGGTTAGTGTCTAAAGCTGACATCATGTAACTAGAGAACAACAGCACTTACAGTAAGGCATACACATTGTTGCATATGCATGGCACAGAAAAAAAAGACTTTGACCGCAAAAAAATAGGGCGCCCGAGTGTTAGGGGTGTTTAAAACTAACGAATACCCACGGGTAGACCGCCCCGATGTCAGGAGTCGGGGTCTCTCGGCCTCTAGGTGGACTACGGGGGGGACTAATCCCCCCCTCCGGCCCCCGCTCTTTGGTCTTTGGGTGTCGCGGGGTTCCCCCCCCCTCCGGGGTCTGAAACATCCCCTCCGTTTTCATCGGCTCGAGCCCCAAAAGGGTAAACGGAGGGCGCGAGCGGAGCCCCTATATATATATAATATATATATATATATATATATATATATATATATATATATATATATATATATATATATATATATATATATATATATATATATATATATATATATTGTAATAATCTAAAACTTCACGTAATGTTTAAGATACTGATTTACTTGGCCCTAGTTAGTTTGAATCTTTCGTCAGAATATTAAAAAAAAATTGTAGCTATTTTCCTTAAAAATTTTGAAATATATTATTTACCTGCTTTGTGTCTTGTAAAATGCAATGAAAATGCTTTAGGAAGGCTTGTAAAGGCCATTCTCATTATAAATATGTATTAAATGACATAAATTAATATTTAAAAGTCACTAAATAAATCGGCAACGTCTTCGTATCTCTAATTTAACCTAAAAATAAAATACTATTTTGCTTATGCGATACTCGTAATTACATTTTTTGCAACGTTTCACTTCTAAAATAAATTTACAATAGTCTATAATTGCAAGAAAACTGCTATTATCATTACAGATGTCAAATAAATTATACAAATTCATCTTCAAAGTTTGCACAAAATTAACAACTAAAATCACATGCTGCCTCTATGGCGTAAAATTTCAAACTAAGATATCTGCTATAAAACTAGTGTTGCCAGACAGGCTATGAGAAATTACCCACTCTTGTGACCGAAAATATTCTCTTAAAGGAAAAATTACCCTCTACCAATATATATATATATATATATATATATATATATATATATATATATATATATATATATATATATATATATATATATATATATATATATATATATATTTTTTAATATATATATATATATATATATATATATATATATATATATATATATGGAACTTACTAAAGTTTATTCTTTTTTCTTATAATTGTTATTTTACCCTCCAAATACCCCCCAAACAAAAATACCCTTCAAAATACCCGCACTGGACTTAGAATAATTTTTCACTCAGACGAAAAATTGAATTTAACCTTATTATATATTATCTTTCATACAGGTATAGGCATTTTTAATAGTTTTTAATAATTTTTTTTCTTTTTGAAATATTAAAACGTTTGGCTGCTTCCTGATCAAGCGTTAAACCACTGTAGAATGTAAATTAAAATTTAATGTTTTCCTGTAAGACAATGTTGTAAACTTTTTTTTTGAC
>JABUQX010100159.1:42500-47500 GCA_015478945.1 Trachelipus rathkii
TGCTACTTGCTTTATATAACTTGTAAAACTTTGGATATCTTATTAAATAAATTTAATTTTTTCCCTTTGCTTCTCAGTGTTCCGCTTTTTTATAATTAAATTTTATTTTCTAATTTATGCTCTGATGTTATAGATTCTATAATTATGTAAAAAGCCAAAGATAAAGGTTAATAAAGGTTTTGAAATGAAATCAAAGAATTAGTTAATTACAATTTATCAATATAAAAATATAAATACTAGGTTCTGGCCTTCTGCAGCATTTGTATGTTCCCCTTCATAAACATGAGCAAAATTGAGCATATTAAAGTTTTCAACTGACAGAGAATTCCTCTTGGCTCTGTAGATATCTTTGCCAAGGGAGAACAATCGCTCCACCGCAGCGCTAGACGGCATTTCAGTATTGTACCTTATAAAGAGATCAATGAGCACCTTCTCATTGTTAAAAGCTAGGTCTGACAGGCTGTCTGTCGATTTCGCCTGCAGCCACTTACTTACAATGAGAGCAGCTTTACTCTTGATTGATCTTTGATGACGTTGACCTTGAGTTAGTTCAGTGTAATCATCAGCATCACAGATGCTTGAGTAGTACTCCTTCTCTTCCATGTCCTCTCCCTCGCTGCTGCTGGTACTGTTGGCGTTTTCGAGTTCGGTACTCCGCAATAACTCTTCCACCTTCTTCCCATCAGGGCCTTGACCTCTGACTTTTTGGCCATTGTTTCTTCAAAAGACATCATCCACATCAGATGAAACTTGGGGTGGAAGGCAATGAACCTCTTGTCTATGGTGTCAAGGAGGGTATTGACCAGAGGGTCGCAGAACTGGAAATTGGCATTGGTCTTCAAGTCAATCATCTTTTTTTTTTTTTTGGCCACAATGAGGGTGGGGATCAGGCAGCCCAGATAGCACTGTTTCTCCCCTTGGATTTGATCCAGTGCAACGGTGACTGGTGCCATGACCTGATAATTGAAAAAGCTTAGGGACTACATTCACTACACTAATAAGCGTAAATAAAAAAAACCGACAACGCTGGAAACGTATCACTTTTAAAGTTTTAATTAAAATGTTTACTCATTATGACGCCACTGGCCTTGTGAGAGTTGCCAGGTGACGATTATCGTTATATAGATTTCTCTCTCTCTCTCTCTCTCTCTATATATATATATATATATATATATATATATATATATATATATATATATATATATATATATATATATATATATATATATATATATATATATATATATAACAAAAAAGTATCGCGATACCCATTATTGATAAAAGATTTTATCGGATAGCAGATAACCCGAAACCGTTATTGCGATAAATTATCGCCATATAGTTATCGGTAGTTTGGAACAAAAATTATCGCAGTACCGATTATCGGTAAAAGATCTTATCGGATAACAGATAACCCGAAACCGTTATCGCGATAAATTATCGCGATAATTTATCGCGATAACGCCCACCTATGGGTGGAGGTATACACGAGTGGTCAATTCCTTCTAACAATCGCCGCCGTAGTACCTATAGAATAGAGACAAAGCACCAACATCACGTCTAAAAGATAAAGGGTCAAGCGAACTGGAAAGAACAGATCAGCATATAAGCCTTTTAGCATTTGACTCGACCCATCCAAAGAACGGTTGAAGACTGAGTCCCCCCCTTCCACTGAGACATGAGAGCAGTACTCCATTCAAGGGCGGATGAAACCTTTGTATAGCTGGAGTAGTTGAGAAAGGGAAAGAAGTCCTTGTAGTCTGAAGAGAACTCCCAGCTTTTTTTGAGACCTCCCTATCAACCATTTTGATGTGAGGTTTCGAAGGCATTTTTTTTATTTATCGTAAGACCAAGGATCTTTATAATTTCAACAGGAAAGACTGGAGAACTATTGAAAGTGATGGAAATTTTAGAAAGCGTTTTTGAGAGAGAGATTTCTAGAGACTGAGCTTTAAAGAGTTAAATTTCACAAGCTTGAAACGGTCCCTCCGGGAAATTTATCCAGATCAGCGAGAATAGAATCGGAAAGATTCATATTGGAGGCAACTCTAGATACAAAAGAGGCAAATGAGCAGAAAAATGGAGGGACAAGTCATCGGCATGTGAATGGATAGAGTTTGGTGAGCAGCTGAGAAGATCATTAATGAAAATTATGAAAAAAGTGGGAGATAACACAGAGCCCTATTAATACGAAAGGAAGAAGAAGTCGTCATATCAACAACTGCCAACATGGAGCGATTTGAAAAAAGTCTAGTGACAGGTAAAGAAAGCGAATGAGGAAACCCAAAGGAAGGGACCTTGGAAAGTAGCGACGCATGCGATACTCGGTTAAACCCTTTGTTTGTATATATATATATATATATATATATATATATATATAGTATATATATATATATATATATATATATATATATATATATATATATATATATATATATATATATATATATATATATATACATATATATATATATATATATATATATATATATATATATATATATATATATATATATATATATATACATATATTCACACATATATATATATATATATATATATATATATATATATATATTTATATATATATATATATATATATATATATATATATATATAAATATATATATATATATATTTTTTTTTATCTATATATATATATATATATATATACATATATATACATATATATATATATATATATATATATATATATATATATATATATATATATATATATATATATATATATATATATATATATAGTTGTATATATATATATATATATATATATATATATATATATAGTATATAAAGATAGTATATATATATATATATATATATATATATATATATATATATATATATATATATATATATATATATATATATATATATATATATATATATATATCAAAGGCCCCCACAAGACTTCGCAAAGCCCTTTAGGGCAGAAGACCATAAATCTGTAAGAAAAAAAAAAGTTAATCACCAGTAGACCTGGTGGTCATAAAGAAGGGAATGAGATTCCAGATGATCCAAGAAAGTGTTAAGAAGGGTTTCAAAGATCCTAGCTAGGACAAAATAAGAGCAATAGAATGATAGTTAGGAAGAATAGCTGCTACCTTTCTTTTGGGATAGGTTGGACATATGCGCGCTTCCAACACTGAGGAAAATTTTTAGTATTGAGAGACACTGAGAGTGCAATTGAAAGAGGACAGGAGCCAGCTCGGAGGCACACTCCCTCAAAACTCGGGAAGGAATGTCATCAGGGCCACTTGCCTTGTTAACGTTCAATTATTTAATGAGCACATGCATCCGATGAAATGTAATAATAGGTAAAGACCTAAGAGAAGAAAGATTAGAAGGAGGATTGCCAAAATTTTAGAGGCTTGAATTAGTGAAAACAGGAGGTCTAAGAGATTAGCCTATAAGTCGGAGAATTAGCAACAGAGCCTTAAGAGTTGAATAAGTATGGGAGGGAAGATTTGCATAAGTTGTTGGAGATGCTTTTGACAAGAGGCCAAAAAGATTCTTCAGAAGGAGAACCAAGGATTTCAATGCACTTTTGTTTAGTGAATGTCCACTTTACTCGTCAAATAGTATCCTGCAATGATTCCGAACTCTTTGAAATTTATCGAAAGTGATAATAGAATGAGAAGTTTTCCACTCCTGGTAAACACTTTCTCTATCCTGAATAACGCGAGAATAAGCACGATCGAACCATAGATTTTGAGGAGACAAGTGTTTAGACGAAGAAGAAATGAACTTATTCGTCACATTAGCAATTACAGCCCACATATGTGACACTGAAAAGTTCTCAGTGTCAAAGCAATTATTCCAGGAATAGTTAGCGTAGAAGCGATGCAAAGCCCCCAATCAGCTCGGTAAAAGTGCTAGGAAACACTCTTAGGGCAGGATGGAGCTGTTGGAGGGAAAGAAAGAAAATTAATAGATACAAGACTATAGTCAAAATTACTGATAGAAGCCAAGATGGCGTGTTTATAGAGAGAGGGACTAGTGGTGAAGCATAGGTCAAGGGTGGTCAAGAACTGGTTGATACTACCAGTAATATGTGTAGGTTCTCTAATCATTTTCTCCAGATTGTTGAGAATGCTGAATGTTTCGGCCTCCTCATCTCCTGTATCAGTATGAGAGGACCTCAGCCATTCAGCCTTGTGTGCATTGAAATCCCTTCAGTAGAGGACCTCAGTAATTGGATGAAATGTAACAGTCTCGTGAAAAGCAGTGAGATAGTGAGAAGTAGTGAGATACTTAAAAAAGGCAGGAAAATCTTTTTCCATTAGAAGAACAGTAGCAGAAGCGCAAGATTATTGTAGAAGTAGGAAAACAAACTTTAAGCCATAGAACATCAAAGTTAGAAGATTCATAATTTTGGAAACGTTTTACCGTGGTGTTAATTTTTGCGTTGGCACAAACTTCGTGACTAGAGCGGAAATTATTGAATAAGTTATAGTTAGATATATTAAATGAGCTAGAGAATGAATCCTTAGATTTTTGGGTCTATAGCACCCTCAATTATAACTATTCGTAAAAATTAAAATTTATGTTCATACTTATGCCAAGATTTGCGTAAGCAAAATTTTGACATAAGTGCGAAACAAATTGTATAAAAGGCTTCCCCACTGCCTTGTTGAGCACTTCTCTCCCATATTCTCTCCCGCTCTCTTCTCATTATCACTCGGACTCACTACTCACTTGCTTGCTCCCAAGAAGACAGAAATCCGAATTACAAGAAAACCAAACTTTCAAGCAAGGGAGGTAAAACTTCAGGAAAAGTCCGCAACAGCAGAATCGACTCATCTCAATTTTCAAACATTTCAAAAAGAATAAATTGGCAAGGGAGGTAAACGCAGGAAAAGTCTGAAACTGCTAATCGAAACTTTAGAAGAAAAAAAGAGAGAATCTCAATAAAAGGGAGACTGTTGTTATTTATATTTTATTGAATAAATCATCATTTGTTTATGATTTTTAAATCT
>JABUQX010100159.1:50000-67170 GCA_015478945.1 Trachelipus rathkii
GTTTCATTACTTCTATGGCTGTTCCACTACTTCACTCGTATTTTCTATTATTGCAGGTGGTCTTCTCAGACAAATCAACCATTACAGTGCTGGATAACCGTGTGAAGAGTTTAAGAAGGCGGCCTAGTGAGAAATTTAGGCCTGAATGACTGAAAAAGGCTGTCAAATTTCTAACAAAAATCATGCTGTGGGGAGCCATTTCGATGCGTGGAACAATCCGTTTACACATTGTTGAGGAAACTATGAACCAAGTTCAATATATAGAGGTACTAAAAGGTCGTCTACTAAGGTGAACAACCCTGGATATTCCAACAGGACTCGGCCCCCTGTCACACGGCTAAATCGGTGAAAAGTGTTTGCGCAAAATGATGTTCAGCTGCTCCCATGGGCTGGAAATTACATTGAAAGCTTATGGGGTATACTGAAGGATGAAATACTCAACGAACCCATTACAACAAAACAGGAACTCATATGCCGTTTTATTAAGGTTGATTCCACTCTGAGAGAATTCAGGAAATGCCCCAAAATTTTATCAATAGCATGCCAAGACGTGTTAAAGCACTTATGGCTGCTAAGGGTGGCTAAACTACTTATTAATTAACGTTCAAGACTTTATAACTATTAAAATAAATCCATTTGCAATCAAAAAAATTGGTTTAATTGACCTTTTTGCAGAAAATGTCAAAATTTGAAAAAATCCATAAAAATTCCGCCAGTACTATATATATATATATATATATATATTATATATATATATAAATATAATTAATATAATCATATAAATATAATATAGTAAGTATATATAATACATTATATATATGTATATATCTATATACTATAATATATATACACTATATATATAACTTATATATATATATATATATAATTATATATATATATATATATATATGGTCAGAGTCCCGAATAGTTCAAGCATGTAACTAGAAAACTATAACGTCTACAATAAAAATAATATCATTATTATTAATATTAGACATTTTCACCGCAGCAACTAAAACAAATAAAAAAAATAGCGCTTTTAAAAATTAAATTGTTGAAAATTTTGAAAAATATATTACAGTTTTTGGACAATTGGTAGCGACATTTAAATATCAACTGATGCTGAAAAGTTCCAAATGTGGAATTTTTTTTTTTTTAAACGACAAATACCACGGGTAAACAAGAACGATAGATAGAGTGGGGGTTTCTCTCGGCCTACCGGGGACGACGGGGGGACTTCGTCTCCTCCTGTCCCTCCGTCGGCTGACAACTAAAAAGCAACTTTTGTAAAGAAACATAATATTTATTTATCTGCAAATTATATTATTGCGACATTTAGCAGACTTTTCATCTCGAGGACTGGGCAAGCTTGCTTTCTGCTTTCAAGGTCCTTCACAGACACAATATAGGGCCTGAAGCCTTCTTTTACTATAAGATTAATGTATGGAGTTTATTAATTATTAGTTAATGAATAATAATCAATTTATTCTTTAATTTCAGAAGTAAAAATGTTTCCTGATTAATAAAATGATATTTATTCTGTTTATGTTAAAAGTATGTTTTCTATAAACGCCAATTTCGGATGCTGGTAACTATAATATAATAATAGTATATATATAATTTATATATATAATATATATATAACTATATATATAATATATAATAATAGATATAATATATATATATAAAATCTCAAACCCGCCTCGCTCCTATAAAAAGACATTTCTGGCTACGGACCTTCTTGTAAAAACGATAATTCTACAAGGCAGAGTGAAAGATTTTGGAAGAGCAAATTTTTGAAGAATCCACGGGAGGTTGGGTTTACACATCTGAACTGCAGGACTACACGCCTTCGATAGTGTTAAGCTCAAGAGAGAGAGAGAGCGAGAGAGAGAGAGAGAGAGAGAGAAGAGAGAGAGAGAGAGAGAGAGAGAGAGAGAGAGAGAGAGAGAGAGAGAGAGCAGCAACTCTTAAAAGCAATTACAATGGTAGGCATAAGTGAGTTAGAAAGGTTGGAGAAGGAGAAATAGTATTCCGGAACTCCTATAAGGTGGAATACTATAATATATACAATATATATATATATTATCAATATATATATTACCACGTAATAGGAGTGCTATAATATATAATACTACTATAGTATACGTATATATAAATAGCTACTATATACCTACACTTATATATAACAATATATACAATTAAATAATATATATATAAGACAGTAGAAGGGTTCAAATAATATACTAATGAATAAGATTCATATAATATATATATCATATATTGCCATACAGGATTCTGCCCTTGCTCTGTGGTGTCGGCGAAAGTTGAAGTGGCGCTTGAGGAGTCCCATCGGTACATCTGAGCGGCCATCAAAGAGAAGACAAGTCTTGCCCTTATCCGGGTGAACACCCGGATGCCAGAGGTAGCAAACTGGCCCTCTCCTCGGGGAGGGAACAAAACTGGTCCCCTCCTCACCAAACTTGAAGAAATCACCCTCCCTCAATAAGGAAGTGACCCTTCCATTACGTTATATCGGATTATCCAACTCAATTTATCCCAATCTTTGTAATCATATCTGTACTTGCCCAAAATTAGATACAATTAATATAATAATAATCAAAGATCTCAATATGTGTCAAAATAAAAAATGTCCACCCCACTACAATATTGTAATTATGCTACTATATATGTCACAACTATATGAATTGTACTGTTTTTTTCTTTATTTATGTAATTGTTACTCTTGTTTATGTAATTGCTGTCCGTATTTTTATTTTTATGATTTTCATATGTCTACTATGTTAATACTAAGTGTTCCGTGTTTTGATCTTCATAACCCCATCAATAAAAACCTCTCGCAGGCTAAACCAACCATGACCAACCTCCAGCCCCTCCACCCCTATAACTCCTTACATATATAGATAACAAAAACTCCATAACTAACAGAATTAGCACTGAGTTTAAACAACCCAGCTACATCCATCCAAACCTAGGCCCTCAAACATATATTTGCCCCATCTGTAAAAAACACATTACAAGAAACCAACCATCTATAGAATGTCACCAATGCAAAAAATGGATTCATAAGAACAAATGCTCCCCTTTCACACTTCTCCCTCGACATGACCAGACATGAGTCATGTTCATATGGCAGCCCACTTATATGCACAACTACATATGCCACCGCCGAAACAAACAACACTAACAATCTATCTATAAAAATTCTCACAGATAAATATAACGGCTTAAACGGTAAACACCCGAAATCTCAACCTTTTCTTTCCAAACACAACATTGATATAGCTAAATACATGGAAGCCATCATACGCACAAAAACAGTATTAAAGAACACCATTAGCTACTGGTGATAGTGCGAATCACATCTGCTCCAACGACCTACCAGAAAAATGCACACTCACTACTAACATTAATTAAACACTTACAGCGCTACAAACAATAAACCGAAAACTACACTGACCTAATCTCTGCATAAAATGTATCAATTGATATTCAATTCATTAGCGTATTCTATCTCTCATAACAACCTGTCCTTCACAATTCATCAAATAATATACATTCGCCATCCACATCCCAATACTGCCTGCAAGGTTATACCAAATTTACAACCCATCAACACAATAAACAACCTATAATAGGAGGCGATTTTAAATGCCCAGCACCCGTCTGGTACACGGTTACCCCTCTGAACATTGAGAATGGCCATATACTCAATGCAATCTCTCGATTTAATTAACATATTAAAATTATAAAAACCTCACCTATCCCAATCCACCACCTATCAAACCAATCAAGCCAAGAACATCCCTGACACTCTTCCATTCTCCATCATCCTAACACCTTCCCCAGGCTGCACACACGAGCCAGCACAGACCTCCTGCTAATATTTCGAACAACCTACGCACATGATACGCGAATTATAACCCACGAGAGGAGAACAAATAACACGGTCCCTAAGACATCAACACGGTTCAGGCATAATTTATATTAAATGGTGCTCATCAAATCTTTATACGAACGCCAATTTATTCTTAGGCACGCTTCGAAATTTCGGTACTTACATAATTTTTGATTTTCAATTCATGATAGTATACCACGAAACCATAATAATGCTAACACCTTGTCACAGTATGCTTTCCTTATTAAAGTACTGGTCCAAATGCTGTTGATAAGTTCCATATAATAATAAATACAAATGTATGAATTCTTTTTTCTCTCATTTTATCACTCACTAATTATATTGTAAAAATTTAATTACACATCCATAACGGTCTCTTTCCATAATGCCACCTTTGATTCCCGCCAATTCAGCAACGAACTATAAAATGTTGTCTTAAGCACAGGAGGTTCCCAAAACCTGGGGTGCCGCAGCGTATGCAAAGGGTGCGGCACATCTTTTTCAATTTTCACTAAATTTTGGAAGTTAAGTGTACAATTCTTTATTGTCATGGCAACACAATATTTTGCATCGTCTACTACTCGTCGGCCTTTTGACTGTAGTCACGTAGTGCGCTTTAATTCTACAGGCGGTTCATCTATGATGGAGAGAATTTTCTAAAAAAATAGAAAATGAAAAATGGCAACTGAAAGCTTCATTTTTGTAGAGGCAGATTTATCCCGATTATTTGAGCAAAAAACTGGAAAGAGCCGAGCATACTATTTGCCTCAGAGAGACAATTAATTAAACTTGCTTCTGAAGGATGTTGTTTAGTCAGATTAGCCGAGTTGCAATATATTAGGAATTTAACGATATGGCCAGAGCATTGATACTAAGATTAGTATCGGCTATAAAATACATGAAGCTATAGGACAATTCCTAGAAGGCATAGTACGCAAATATATAACACGACAGAAATATTCAGGAAGACAGTCGGAAGAACTTATATAAATAAGACTTGAAAGACGTAAATAGTTTTAAGTATACTAGGGATAGAAAGTACGACGTAAGCTGGAGGAATTTGCGCGGATTAGTATCTGTGTTTAGTCGCGAGGAAGTAACGGTTGAGTCATCCTTCGCAAAAAATGAGACATAAGAAGGATAGAGTGTTGGTTATTAGATTACTTTTGATGTTAGCGAAAGTGCTTAAATAAGTCTGGTACACACCAACTGGCGATGAGCGAATATACAAAATGTCCATCCGAATCAAAAATTTTGTAGGAGGAAAAAAATAGGGGTTTATAGGAAGGGGAGCAAAGTGTTGTAAGGTATTATTGCAGTGACGGAGGCGCCGTGTGAGCAAAATTTGTGGAAAAGAACGAAAAGGGAGTAAAAAGCGAAGTGGAAGCGAGTTTGTACTAGGATGAAGCAAGATTGCACAAAAACAGCACCGAGACAACCACATTCGCTTGGCAAACAAGAAAGCATGGCACAAGTTTTTAAGAATCCATAGCTGGAATGCTGACTGCTAGAAGATAATATCAATTAATATGTTAAGAGGCCGCCCGCTTCAAGCACGACTTTTAAAAACGTTACCTCCGAAGATATGGGCCTATGAGTCTCATTTCCATCTCTAGGTCTGGCACACAAAAGTGCGTGGTTTCAGGGGAAAGATTTAGCACAGAACTGATATTGAACTAAAACGGATGCTTGGTGGTACACAGATTTTATCCAGGAGTCAATGTTTTTATTAACAAATTAACTGATGTCGATTGGCAGCTTAATTGGGATACCTTTCCGACATATTTTGCGAAAAACTAAATGAAACCACAACATCTCTTCAAGGGAAGGGGGGAGCACAATTAGACAAAATACGAAAAGTTTGACGCAATTTTTTTATTTTTATTTTTGAAGCGTGGTGTATAAGAAAAAAAGTGCACCACAGGACGATCTCCACACTTTCCTCGTTAACATAAGAGATTTGTTAACAAGTGAAGATACCAATCATTGCAAACCGAACTTCTCTGCAGAAATTTATTAACGATAGCACACATATGGAAGGTTTTGGAAAAAAAAAACATTGTTGAGCTAATTCAGCCGAGAATTGGATTTTGAGAGGAGTCTACAGCTAGAAGTGGAACGAAGCACATTTTCGAGTAGTATGACCCCAACAACGTCAACCATAAACTGGGATATGGGCAAATGAAGCTTTTTAAAATCTGACCGGACATAACTCCGTTGAGACAGCACTTTGGAAGAGGAGAGTTAGGTGACGAGTGTCAAGCATGAGAAACAATGCTGGTTCTGCCAAAGATTTGGCTTCATAAAAATAAACTTGTGCGTTTTTATCCACTATTCTATGAGAGTCTGCATTCTCAACGTATGATTACATAAAAAACAGATACAGGAGTAAACTTTCAGCGTCAAGTGATTTAAGGGTAAAATTGACAAAACTTCCCATAAACTTAAGAAAATAATGAAAATTCATAAAAACATTTTCCTTCTTCACATTAAAGGTAAATGAGCATTAAATTTGCATTGTGTTTTCTTGTTTTCCGAAGACCTAAAACTAAGTACTCAAACCAATTTAAGAGTAGGTGTGCCGCGAATTTTTTTTAGCACAACAAGGGTGCCGCGGTGAAAAAAGTTTGGGAACCCCTGGTCTAAGCCTATAATTTGTCAACCTAAATCTTATTTCGCAATTAATGGTTCAACCCAAAGCAAAAATAAAAGTAGAGCGTAGTGTTGAAGCTCTCGAATTCTCCCCTTTAAAATTGATACTTTTTCACTTTTGCTCAAAATTATCCTATTTGGAAAATTATATAAAATTATATTTTTTATATGAAGAACAATATTTAACTTTTCCGAAACATTTTAAATCTCTTCAAGACATGATATTATCAATAATATTACGAAATAGAAATCTTTTCGAGTTCAGACATATTTTTTCTATCCTCCAAAAAAAACTTTTTTTTCGTTTTTTCCCATTAAGGAAATGGAAAATGATGCTCTCATTACAACAAATTCGATGTTGATATTGGTGCAGCGTAGAAAAGAGCTTAGCAAACTCATCGATAGAGCTATCGATAATTACACAACTATAGATAACGATACCGATACTGCTATGGATCGTGCAATAGTTTCCCATCACTAATATATATATTCCCATATATATATATATGATTATTATCATAATTATTATTCATATATATTTGTATAGTATATATAAGATAATACCTATATATATAGGTATATAAATAAATATTATCACATATATAATAATATTATATACGGATATAAATATATATATATTATTAATATATATATATATATATATATATACTATATATACTATATATATAGTATTAATTATTTTGTATGGTATGCCAAAACTTGACTTTATTTTTTTTATCTTTGTATCCTTGTGATCCCCATCATTTTTTATTTCAAAAAATGTTTTAGAAGTTAAATATTTTTTTAATTCCAAAAAACTTCATATTATCCCACTTTGGACTTTTTTAATTTAAAACGCAGTATAAATGCAGTATATATTTCTTTTCCAAAAGTTAAAATACAAGTGACTGAGGAGATTCAGTTGATATTATATATATATATATATATATCTCTAGAACGTCGATATATCATTATAGCCGTTATTGCGAGGTACTATTGTATATATATATATAATTATAATACGTATTATATAGAAAAATACATAGGATAATGATACTATAGTAAATAATAAATATATATGTAGAAATACCAGTACTACATTAATATATATATATATAATATAGTATAATATATATGGTTATATATATATACTATATATTATATATTATAATATATATATATATATATATGATAAAATAGTGATAGTAGTATTGATAATATATATATAATAAATAGTAGTGTACAAATTTATCTATAATATATAAATATATAAGCATATATATATAGAATATTCTATATGAAATATACTATATAAAATACTCTACAGTGTATATAGAGCATTTCTAAATTAATATACTAATATATATATAGGGTACGATATGATTATATATTATGTAGAAGGGTATATCTATATAATAATAGATGACTAGGCCTATTTTCACTATTTTCGTGGTTGGCCGGAGCCCATCTCCGGAATATTTTTGCGCCAAGGACAGCACACGGCGTCGCAAACCGGGAGGTCGCCCAACGTCAGCACACGAGCAGCTGCACCAACCCGCAACTCGACCGCATGGCACCGACATTGTCCTAAATTTTAATCCAAGCACAACGCGGCTCTTTTGCAATGCGTCGACACGCAACGCATTTACAGCCCGTGTAAAACAGCTATGTCCGCAATTCCTGAGAGCGACTAAAGCGCACGCAACGCGCACCTGCACACCGACAGCTACTCTAAAAATTATACGCGAGCACCAAAACGCAGCGCACCGCACCCGAACATATAATATATAATATTATATAAGTATACAAAAAAAATATAGAGTATATTTATATAACGAAATTTATATAATTATATATATAATATATATATATATATATTATTATAAGTGTTAATTATTACTATTATTATAAATAATATATATTTATAGTATATGATATACTATAAGTACTAACATATAATGAGAAGGATGTGCGCTCCTGAGCCGAATGAGATTACCCCACGCATTGGCATATATGGAGTCTTAGAAGTACAATCCCATGCATTCGCAGTGCCACAATGGTTTCCTTATCCCTTTTGCGCTCATTCAATTCTTCTTACATTGGAGTACTCTCCTTATCACACACCATAGATAACATACAAATGCTATACATTGTGACAACACTACTCTCTTAAAGAAGAATAAAAAGGTATAATGATTGTGAAAGCAATGATACCCAGCGATTAGTCGGAGAAGACTATAGGGGTGGCTCTCACACCATTAAAGGTATTGACGAGCTCGGTGATGGAGTTTTGTGCGTCATGAATTGATGCCCCTGTTTGATGTATCGGTCTCTCCTTTTTTTCATAAATTTTTATGCATAAATTTTATTTTAAAATCTAATTTTTTCATTTTCTTGAACCATCCCTTTCATCCTCTAAAGCTCATCTCTGGCATGGAGGGGTGCACTCATGATCTGTACCTTCAACTACCTAGATAACTTTGCGTAAAAAACGTCTGGCTTTTCATAACACTTATACTGATAACCTTGGTTTACTCTGCTTGTTCTCGTGCACTAGCAACATGGACGCTGCCTTTAGGAAATACACTATAGAGAAAATTTTAATTTCCAGAATACTCCTATAGGCTAACTTATATTGAATACCCAAAACTCCGTGAAAACATATTCTCCATTAACACTAAAAAATTCTTTTCCTCAATTAGATTAATAGGCGAGACAATCTACTGGTAGTTTTCCTCATTCCTTTCTTACTTTTAAAGACCGCAAAATTGAATTTACTGTTTAATTCTTAGCTGTGGCTTATCTTTCCTCTTCCCTTGGCACTTATTATTATACCCGCTCAACATAACTAGCCTCGAGTTATCTTTCGCACATTAAAGCATGGGACTCATTAGCGCAGCACTTTGCCTCTATTTCCACTATCGCTCCATTTCACCCTTTCTAACTAATTCTCCACCTCCCTCCAACATGTTTATCCAATAATTTGTAATTTCTTCAAAAGGTGTTATTTCTGCTTTTTCAGAGCTTAACAATAAGAAGGCTTACGGTTCTGATGGTATTCTCCTATAGTTCTCTAAACTTGTGCTTTAAGCTTGCATGTCTGCTTGTGTATAATTATTCGTCTCTGCCTTATTTTTACTTTGGCTTCTTCTTGCTGGAAAGGGTGCGTCCTGTTAGCCAAAAAGAAAGGGAGCAAATTCAACCCTCCCAACTCATCGCCAAATCTCTCTGAGGCCTTCTGTTATTTTTATAGATTCTTCAAAACTTCCTTTCTAAAATTTAAGAAAATTTCAATTCCGTTCTAAATGCTACTCTGATTGCCAGTACGGTTTTCGTAAGAGCGTTCTAACTAGCGATCTTCTTTATGTAGTCCTTGCTGTTTCTTGTATCTCTGTGCTCTATATCCGTATTGTGGTGAATTGCACGCTCATCATATCAAATCTATAATAGTGATGCAACTCATGAGTATCTCTTGATCCTAAAGTTTCTTTCTGACTGTATTTCATAAAGATCTACCAATTTCTATTTACTTCTTCAATTCCGTATCCCACACTACTATGTACGACGATTCTACTCTTTATTTCTGCGCTCTTATGTTGATAGACCGTCCTTTGTACAACAACACACATAATTTAAGCTCCACTCCAGGATTCCCCTCGATCAAACAGCACTGATTCTTTTCTCGAATTTCTTTGGGGGGCAATGTGAAGAATTAGGCTGCTTTCATTTCTCGAGAAACTCAGTTGCTCCATCTTCACACTCCACATAAATTACTTTTAAACACGCTACTAACATCTGTCTTTGAAAACAACATAACTCATACCTTCGTAACTGTACCTTAATATTATTGAGTGTTTATTTTTTCTCTGTGTGACCTAATTGAGAAGATTCTATGCTATCTCTTTTTAAACACACACAAGCTTTCTAACGATTGTGTGTTTAGTTCTGCAAGTGCGCATTGATTAGAATTTATGTTTTCACATGCCACCAATATCACAGTCAGGTTGTTTGGATACTTTATAGGGAGGTGTTGTGTATTATCGCGTCCTGGCTAACAGGAGTATGCCATCAGCATTGGAGTGACTTCGCACTCACCCTCCTCTTAAATGGTTGAATCTAGAGTTTTTCTCGTATATCAAATCAATTTTATTCATGCTATTATAGGACACTGCTCTATGAACTCTCATCACATATCTCCTACCCATTAGAAAGGCGTTCCTTGTGACAGAGTACAGCTCAGTTCTTTCTACAATCAGTCTACATTTATCTCTTGGACAACTCTCATGACCTCTATTCTTATATCTAGCTATGCACGAATCTGACATGAGTTAACTACCATCTGGTAAAGGACGCTGAAATACACGCACACACTCCCGTATCTATTTTCACCAAACTACCTTATAGAACAGTTTTTTTTGGCTTGCAGTAATTAACACGTACGATAGTCTTTAATTTTGTAAATCACAGCCAAAACCTAAAATTGTTTAGTAACTATACACAATTGACAGCACGACTATATTTTTTCTCTTGGATTCTGAAAGGGTGGACTAACAATAAGTTATACAATTACACGAATCACTGCCACACACACTCCACAACCACACACACACACCTCTTCAAACACCCACACCCCACACCCACACCCACACCCACACTCCAACCCACACCCAACGTCACCCACACCCACACCCACAGCCACACCCACACCCACACACAACACTTTTTTGTCACACACATATATATATATATGAATAAAATATATTATAATATATAATATATGTATATATAATATTATATATAAGTAATTACAGTTGTGATATATTATATATATATTTATGTATATAGTTTAATTTTTTCCATCTCAGAGATCCTCCTAATTCCGCATTTTTAAATATTCGCATCTGGACTTTATCGCATTGGCAAATATTAAAAAATACTGTAGATTAATTTACACTTTTACGCACTCGGAAACATCACACACACATACACACAACACACCTACACACACCCACACATATATATATAATTATATATCATATATATATTATATATATATATAGTATATATTATATACTATTAGATAAGTATATATATATATTATATAATAATATATTAATAATATAGGTATATATATTGATAAGATAACTTCTCATCCTTCTACACCTCACGGCAGTGTGATAGGTATTGATTAAAATAACCCCTTAAGTAATACTCTGCTGGGATTGAAACTGGGCCCTAGCAGATGAAACGCGTAAGTGTTTGCGACTACGGCAGATGGACTAAAGAAGAACTGCGAGAAATGTTCTCTGTAGTGAATATAATAATCCCACGCAAACAGATAACCCACAACGCGCCCATCTTCCCGTCCCATCGCGTAGGGTCAAACAGAGCACCGGCACAGAGTGAAATTACTTATTAAACCCGGGAATATAATGTATTGATAAGATAACTGCTCATCCTTCTACACCTCACAGTAGTGTAATAAGTATTCAATTAAAAATACATCGCCCTTAAGTAATATCACTCTGCTGGGATTTGAAACTGGGCCCTAGCAGATGACCGCGTAAGTGTTGTTAGCGACTAACGCACGATGGACTAAAAGAAGAACGCGACAAATGTTCCTGTTAAGTGGGTGATATATTCACTGACAGAAACATTTCTCGCGTTCACTCTTTTAGTCCATCGTGGCGTAGTCGTCACACACGCGGCAATCTGCTAGGGCCCAGGTTCATATCCCAGCAGTGTGAAATTCTTAAGGGGTTTTTTTATCAATATATATATATATATAGTATATATACATATATATATATATATATATATTATAAATTTATAACTATATATTTTATAATAATTATATATATATATATATTATATATATGATATATACTAGCGATATTATATTCACGCTTTTTTAATATTCGCATTGACTTTCACATTCGGGCAAATATTAAAAATACTGTAAATCATTTGCGCATTCGCACTCTCAACTGGAATGCGATTAGAAAATTTTCTGATGGAACTTGTTAGATAGGTAGTGACAGTAATTTGAATGGCAATCGAAATCTAGCAAATATTAATATTGATACGCTCGTATTTGTGAGTATATTCGCTCGAATCAAACTGTCTGGAAATGCAAATCTCGGCAAATGGCATTCTATCCCAAGTGTGGTTTTGGGATGTACTGTCTGATATGTTTCCTCATGACATTACGCAAACCGTACCCTTGCAATCGAATCATTCATCGAAAGGATGAAAGACATGCGGGTAAAACTATCTAATGCCGCACAAACCAAGGAAAATGTAGAAAAGGAAAAATGAGTAAAGGTAAAGGATCCCCAATTCCAGGCTTTAAGAACGAAGTAGTCTCTAAAACTAAGTCATAAATACGAAAATATATGGGACATCGAAGACGAAAATCATAAAGGGATAGATATATGTAAAATTTAACAGAAATTATAGTAAGGTATCTGTTTTTCGTCACGTGAAAATTCCTTGGGTTTTTTACTGCCATATTTAAATAATCCTCATAGGGCATTAATACAACCTATCACAGGAAATATTCAGAGATAATTAATTTGAAAAGAAAATGTAAAGTAATAGAGTTAAAACTAAAGTTTCAAGAATTACTACCTATCAAATAGTCATCCAAGTTAGCTTTCTCCACGACAATGGTTAGATTCTCAATCAGCAGTTTTCTTTGTTTCCTCTGAGTAGTCATGCGTTGACAATTCATTCAGAAGTCGAAAATTTTGTGTCCGTGCTCTGACTCTCACTGAACGTATACAGGTGAATATTGTGTGAACGCTATTTTAAATGCGGAAACTGTATGGCGAAAATGGAACCTATCTCAAAATGATGGTTCACCTGATGTCATGGGAGAGGCTGGTGCAAATATAGAAAATTATGTTTCTTTCTTGAGTGAACAACACCAACTCCGTCGCTCATCAACTTAAGAAATGTTGTGACATCTCGAACAAGAGTCAGCGAAGTTCTATCAAAATATAGGTCAATTGCGGCACACTTCAATCATTCGACCATGACTCGGGTAAAAAGTAAAACTAATAAAATAATCAGGCCAGAATTAAAGTTCGCTAACTTTTGTTCAGTAATACAAATGACGTTTACTCTGAAATTATGCTAAGGTTGCAAAACTTAATGAATCTCTCTTCCAGTACGGCCGCTCTGCTGATAAAATAAATGTCTTCCCATCTAAAGACCATTTCTATTCTAACCAATTGTATATTGTACTTCCAATCATTTAAAGATATCAATTATGAATAATAGGCAACACTTTTTGTCATCCTCATCAGTAATAACTCTGAGAGAGTTTAATATCCTGCAGACAATGACATCAAGGAATAAAAGATGATGAAGTGGAAGATATTGAGATCTTTTCTCTAAATTTATGGTTCGTTACATTTGTTTATTGTACCATTTTTTTAGTAAATGTATAGTTTTATATCTGCTCGTTACATTTTGCATCCATTGGTTGAATAATCAACACCATAGATGGGTTCTGGCATATAATATTTTAAATGTCAAAAACATAATTGGTGAAATAGATATTCAGTCAAAAATAAATAAAAACTAAATAAAATTATATCCCTTACATTTAAATAATAATATTACATAACAAAATCATATGATTGTAAAGAATATTCACTTCCTTGAGATACAAGAAATAGAGTTACTGCGAAAGTGAGAAGATTCAGATAGATATGGGATAATTTTTAGAAGGTGTTATGGATCATAAAGCAGGAAAATGACCACGGCCAATGGGGTTCAGTTGGGAACAATCAATAAAGATATAAGGAACAGATTTGCGAGCTATGGCGACGGCAAAATTCGTCCCCGTCGCCCGCGAGCGCCACCCCCAGAATGGGAGGGTCTTGTTTACATATAGTGAACTGTGAGTGATATTTGGTGTGGCCCAATATGGAGGCGGTGCAAGTATACCTATGGTAAGCGCTTTCGTGGTGAGAGGAAGACAACTCACCAATGCTCGGCTTTATATTTCATTTATAAAGCTTGTCGGGAGACAGGATAGCATATCAGTTGAGGGCAGTGCGACTTATTGAATGGCTACCAAGGAGGTACCTGACAGCTTCCTAAAAAGAGAAGAGGGCCATTTTGGCCTCTCCATCAGCGATTTCATTGTTAGTTACTCCTGCATGAGAGGCCATAGCCTAGAAGGATTTTTTTTATCTTTAACGGGAGTGGAGCAGCCGAAGAAATTGGTGTTTGTGCAGCGGATACCATTGTTGTTTTAGAATAAGGGGTTTTAAGCTCTTGAAGCGCTGCTGAGCGAATCTGAATAATGACATAAGAGTGGTCTTGGTTAAGGAATATAATTCGAGAAAGGGCAACCATTAAAGCCATTAATTCTGTCATAAAAATTGAAGCAATAAGGGTTGGAGGATATGGGAGAGTTTGTGTTCAGACGCACTCATACTGTCCCCTGTTTTAGAGCCGTCAGTAAACACTAGAGTAAATTCACTGTGAACTACGGAGTGAGACAGGAATGAAGCATTTAACAAACTTGCTCTACTCTTCTTCCTCTACCTACTACATAATCTTTTGTTGGCTTCTGCTACTGGTTTCCCCCTAACAGAAAGATTTCACGCCTTTTTTGAACATACTTACTTCTTCTCACGAAGAACTGTTATATCTTTCTCAGATCGCATTATGTTACAGGTCCTTTCTATTTAGGGGATTTCAATGTACACAACACTGGATGGTTGGGGTTCTTTTCATACTGATTTTAGGTGGGGAGGAGGAAATCATTCAGCATTCTCAACGATCTGGAGCAACTAATTAAAAGAACCCACACACTTCCGGATCGTCCCAACCAATTTCTTGAACACACTTGACTTATGTTTCACCACTAGCCCTATGCGTTTTTTCTGGCACTTTGATCGGGCCGATTAGGGGACCTTGCGTCGCTTCTACACTAGGCTATAAATTGGAATGACTGCTTTGACTCTGGTGACGCTTCGGCTTCTGCCGATAAGGTGAGAGCTGTAATCGTTGATGGGATGAGCTGTTTCATTTTATCTCCAAGTTCTCCTCTTTCTCATCCTCATCATCATGGTTCGATCGTGCTTGACTCTCTGGCCATTCAGGCTGAGACACAGTGCGTATCGGGGGTGGATAAATTCTCGTCCTTCTATCACTACTTGTTAAATTTTCATTCAGCTCGGTAAAAAATTTCGTTTGCAGGGGAACACTTCGTCGAACAAAGCGGGCTTTCAATCAAACGAAAAGTGCCGCTAGACCTCTTGATATTCTCCAACTGGATTAATCCTTTCTGGCCTCTTGCCAAAACATCTCTACAACTTCTGTAAATTCTGTCTTTCTCCTCCTTATTCGATCTGATGGTTCTATTGCTGATTCTCAACTGAAAGGCCAATCTCCTTCGGCCCCTATTCTTTCCTCTAATTCAACACCCTAAGACGAATCTGACATCTCCTCCTACTCCTTCTTCTTTCTCTCAGGTGTAAACTATGCCAATGCTGTAATTAACAATTTGATCGGGTAGCATAGGGCTCGCTGAAATCTATGAATCGTTAGGGAAAGGGCGGGTTGGCCACAATAGAATTTCCTCCCGGACGTACCGCCTAGTGTTTTAGTGAGGAGAGTGTGCTATTGTGCCTCTACACACGGCCCTTCGTTTCATCTAATATTCGTCATATGTTCTCAAATACTTAAGAGATATGTTTTCCAGTCAGTGTTGAGATCAGCAACTACCGGCAGTCTGCACTGTCCACCAACCTATTACCGGAAAAAAGGAGCCATTCTGATCCTTTACTATAAGACCTAATGCGCCCAAGGTAGCTTCAATGTTATTGCCTATCTTTAGATGCTTGAAAAACCACTTCCTCAAACTCTCATTTCTAGATTCATTCTGAGAATCCTATTCACCATTTTTTTCCGAAAGCCAGTACGGGCTTTCGGCGATCTCGAGGTCTAACTGCGATATACTTTTCTGATCTAACTGATTTATGGTTGTTTTTTTTTTCACCTTTTTTTATCTTTTCCGACCGACCCTCCAGAGAACTACGAGGGAAGACTGTGCTGGTGGCACTTGACACTATATAGGGCGGTCAATGCATGACCAGCCGGTAAATGAGCGACGCGTAGAAGGTTTATCTGAGTGGTGACTGGCTACGGTCCTTTGTTGGCAGAGTATTATATAGCATATTTAATTCTCGCCGACACTACTCTTTTCGCAGTTGTTTTCTTATTTTTTTATAAGACGGATGATTATTTAGGATGTTAGTTCGGTATGAGTGGTGGCCACTCCTATCTCATTCTTCTTTTACTTAAATCTATATGTTCTAGTTTCTCCTTGCCTTTTCACAAAAATCCGGCTCAACTATCAGACAGTTTATAGGAATCGGGTCGAAGAAGACCTTCTTTCTTCTTACATCTTTCTTTTTCTATAATTCATTGTCTTCCTCAGCCTGGTTTCTGCCTTAAAGATATGATAGAGAAAGTACTGCTCGCATCCTAAGAGATAGAAGAGTGGATAGTTTTTTTGTAAAACTTTTTTTTGGTGAACCTTGATTTGGGATCTATGTTGGAGAGTGTGGGTTGTTA
>JABUQX010100160.1:0-28381 GCA_015478945.1 Trachelipus rathkii
TATATATATATATAAGTAATATTATACTATATATTATAATTAATATCATATATATTCTATATTCTCTTATATATATATATATATATATATCTATTTCTAATATATATATACATCTATTTACTATATTTATATTATCATATTATATATATATAATATCTCTATATATTTACTATATTATACTTCTATAATTATCTATATATTATTATATTATATATATATATATATTATCTATAATATATTATAAATATATATATCCTTAATACCAATGAACAAATAATAATAAATTCATAATAATACATATGGTAAGGTGTTTTTAAATGTTTTTAACAGTATCCGGCTATTGTGGTTAATGTTATTTACGCCTTTGTGACTTGATACAGATTTTCTGGTGATTCTATTTATTTGTGAAGATATTTTATACCGTGGACCATGCATATACTCTCTTATGTTACGATACTATTAATTTAATTCTGTATATTATATATATTACTAATATATATATTTAATTAGTACTATATAATATAGTAATGTTGATAGTCTACGTATATATATATACTATTTATTGATTAATTGTTGTGTGCTGTGTGTAGGTGTTGGCGTGGCGTTGCGTATCATGTGCGTGTGTGTATTGCTTGTAGTGTTGTAACTTACTTATTGCTAGATATGTCGTTTTACTATTTCGTATTTTTTTTTTGAAGATTAAATACGGGAGTCTAGAAATCAACAAAGCAGTACTTTACTGTATTTCGTCACTTTTGAAAATTGGAGGTAGTCTCGCGCTTAATAACTTTTGGGTTGGCTGGAGCATCAGGCTGCTTGCGCTGGTGCTGTGGCTCGTGCGGTGTAGGCAAAAATAATTCCATTCTCTGTCACTACGACTAATTGTTGCTTAATTATAAGAACCTACTTTCTAATACGCTCATTTTTCCATTCCTTCAAAATAATTTTAAGTGAAAACTAATCGAGACAAAGTTTCATAAATTTAAGTAATGGAGCAAGATAGAACTAGGCACTATAATACTTTGATGAACATTTAAGGACTTTCAATCTTTATTTAGCTGCATTTTTACTCCTTGTCATTAAATCATTATGACAGTGTTTTTTAGCAGTTTTCATAAGCATCTTCATGCTATACATTGTATGTATGTATGTTATGTTATGTATAGATGTTATGTATGTAATGTATTCGTAGTATTGTTAATGTATGTTATGTATGGTATGCTATGCATTACAATACATACATACTTCTTTTTTTTTTTTTTTTTTTTCTGATTACAATACATTACATTACATTATATTGTCTTATTCATTATCATAATACATTTAAGGCAAGATACACATTAGCTCACAACCGAGTTGGCTGATTCTATAGAGCCTCCCCTCCGAAAAGAAAAATAAAATAAGAACCTTTAAGAGTGGAATTAGAGGCAAAAATTTTGCGGGATACTGTTAAAACTTTCCGTCATATTTTTTATGTAGTCTGTCTTTCGTGTGCTAATTTACCAAACGTAATAGGAACAAACGATAAACCTCTTTGTGCGTCTCATCAGATGGACTTGCTAACACCCTTTCTGGTAAAGTTCTGTGCGACGCGAATTATTCGATATAGAGAAGTTACTGTCAAAATTTGGCAACAATAATCCTTCGTGAAATGGCTCATTAAAGATCGCGCCTTTATGGTGATATTGCAAGTTGGTTGAAGAATGATTGGAGAAAGCTGCATGCATTTGATTGTCATAAATTAATGAGTGCATCTAATTCGAGGGGCACAAGATTAGACATATATAAATAGATACATGCATACATAATAATAATATATATAAGTATATTATATATATATACTATATATATCTATTTATATATATATATTATCTATTATCTTATCATATATATTACATATATATATCATCAGTACAAGTAATATAATATATATATTATATATTATTATTGACTTTTATTATTAAAAGTTAATTTAAATTGAATATATCTATTTGTCTATATAAAGTAAATATAATATTATATTTATATATAACTCTTATACAAAAATATATAAAATAAAATCTTTACAAATTTTCATTAAAAGGGTAACAGGCATGTACTATATATAGATTTTCTATATGTGATGCCAAAATTAAAGTGTCTATCGCGTAAATGTTCTCAACGATATCATTAAGAACATAGTGATCAAAAATTGTCAAACGAATCATTTAAGGAATAAATAATGATACTTACTATATATATATATATAAATTAATAATTTTATTATTATATTATGTTTGTAATACACATGTTTAAGTTCTCATCAATGATTATTTTTATTATATAGTTTATTAATATATATATATATATATAATAAATTAAATAATTAGCAATGATGAATAAATGGTGGAATATATATATAATATAGTATATAGCTTATATGTAATATAAGGATCTTTATTGCCTGAAAAGTATATGATATTTGTTGTTATTATTTTTGAATAAATATGTATCAGTATATATAGTAGATAATATATATATATAGTTAAAAAAAATGTCATCAATGAACTGATTAGAAAATGACATATTTTTTTTATGTCATTATTTATAACGTAATTCATTCAGAGAAATGTAATATAACTGCCATACATGTGACGATCAGTAGAATCAAATTTTATTATATAAAATGTTTCGAAAAACTGAATCATTGGGATAAATTAAAAAAATGTCCCAACGAATCATTGGAACAAATGACAAAATGTCTCAGCGAATCATTAGGATAATGACAAAAAGTCACAACAATCATGTTAGGTACAAATTGCACAAAATTTCTTCACTGAATCATATAGGTACAAAATGAACAAATTCAATGTCATAATCTAATTTTTCATTGCGAAAAGACATTACTTATAATGAATTAGCTATAAGTCAACAACAATGCTGGCTTGTAATAGTGTGTCCTAGAGTAGCGAGTTATTTACACAAAAATAATGTCACGGAATCGCTGAGAAAAAGTGTCAATGAATGTCATGAACAAATTTTCTTAAACGATAAATAGACATTTATTAATAAGAAAGGCAGTTTCACCAGTTCTTTTTAATAGGAAATAACTGAAAAGATTGCGGTGTCGGTGCCATTTTTGGACATTTTCGGGTGCGACATTTTTAAGCGAGGTGTACGTAGCAGCCCCATTTATTTAGTGTGGTGCAATCCGTAGACACGACACAGAGTCCTCAAGGGCATAGCTATTGGTTCGACTTCCCATACTCATCCTAAGTAACACTACGTTAGCTGCTAACTCTTTTATATATATATATTATAATATATATTAAGGATAGTATATATATTATAGTATATATTAGTATATATAATATATCTAAGCTATATATATATATATACATAGTTATATTTATATATATATAACTACTTATATATTAACTACATGTAATATGTATATTTATATATTTGTTTATATTTGTTTATATTATATAATATTATACGTGTGTTATATATATACTATATATATATATATTTAATGTATATAGTATATATTATGAGGGTAATATATTATATGATATTTTTATAGTAATTTATAGTATGTTTATAGTTTATATGTATATAATATATATATATATTAGTAATTTTACATTTTATTATATAATATTAATAATATATTAAACATTATATTTATATATAAGTATACCTTTTTTATATTATTATAATATAATTTATCATTTGTATTATAATCGATCATGGTAGTGTCATTTCTGATGGAAAATTATCTTATATTATTGTTTAATATATTTTTTATTATTTTTTTTTATTATTTTATTATATTCTTTGGATTTATATTTAATATTTACTTATTTTAAAAAAAAAATATTTGCGCCATCGGTAATATATATATATATATCTTTTATATAGTTATATAATTATCCAGAATAAGTATTTATTTAGAAATCATTTCAAGTGAAGTATCAATCAGAGTGCATTAAACTAGTATTATTTTAATTGCAACTGTTCAAGATGAAATATTATGTCTTCTCATTTTTTATTTATTTATTTATCTTTTTTCTTCTATTTTTTTTTATTTTATTATTTCTTTTTTATTTTTTATTTTTTATTATTTACTTATTTATTTATTTTAAATTTTGAGGGGTTAGTACTTGTTAGTAGTTTGTAGTAGTACGTAGTAGATGTACTAGTAGTAGGAGTAAACTTGTAGTAGTATTTATAAAACAAACTGATATCAAAAGTAATTGACTTGCAGTACAATATATTGATTTTACATTCCTCATTACTTTTTTTGAAAATACAGGCCACACCTCATTCCACAAATTTTTATTATTACATTGCATGCATCAATTGTCAATAATCTTTTATAAATTATATTCTCTAAGATTATAATTATATCTTCGTTGTTATTTTATTGTTATAGTGTAGATATATTATATATATTCTATTATTTATATATTCAAATGTCTTTTGCTAAATAATTAATTACTTTATATATATATTAATATCTATTTTATATTACTATATTTTTTATTATATTATTATATATATATATTATTCAATAATACATTCTAGTTATATATTGTTATATTTTACGTTTCATTGATTTTCTTCGGACTAATTCTTGTTTTGGAGGAAGGAGTCTTCTCTAATACAATAACACATAATTATGCTGTTGTTGATGGTGGGCGACTCTTTCTTCTTTTCGTTGGATAATAGTTGGTGGTTCCTTTCATTCTAGGTTTCTGTCTTATCTCCCTACTTTTATTCTTTTACTTTCATTAATATCGATCTTCCTACTCTTGCGATTCTACTAATTCTATCTCATCACGCTTCATCATGCCTGATGCTGGGTAACCTTCTCATGTCTTCATCGTCATTTCAATCTGCTCTGCGTCGTCTTACTTGCAGTGAATTCGCCTTTCATCGTCTTAATCTTTTCGATTTATTCTCGCTGATGTAGATAGAATTTGCTGGTGGGTTCGTCTCAACCTTGTGGAATTAAATTTGAATTCTTAAAAAACCCTCTTTTACAAATCTCCTCTCTAAGACACCTTCTAACTTTCCCCTCTCTTTCGACCGGTTCTCTCGTCTCTCCGTTGACAATATAACATCCTTGGCCTTAACATAAACACAGAAAAATGTCTTGAAACTCACATCACGAACGTTTGCTATAGGGTGGTCGGAGGTTTCAAAGAGATACGCTGGAGTTCTGGTTTAGAACGTGCGACAGACTTTTTTTCGGTCTTCTGATAGTACTTCGCGATGGCTGATATACGGGTCTCATGCCGCCTTGTATAGGAGTAACTGTTCTCGATATCTAGGGGGCTCTAAGTTTCATAGCCCGGCTTTTGACAGGGTCGAGTCAAAAGCTAAAAGGTCTTATGAACTGTCCTGTACTTTCCAGTTCACTTGACAGCATCTGAGTATTTGCGGCGGACTCTGATGGTCTGGTGAGGGCTTGGTTATGCTCTTTCTAGTAGGTACCGTACATACGGCATGTTCGAGACGTAACTTATCACACGTCGCTCGTACACTCGCATCCTTTACCGTACTGCCCCTCGTAGCACAAGGGGTGCTGTTGGTTCTGGCAAGCACCGGGAGTTCTGGATTGGTGGTGTGGAAGTGTATCGGTAACTTCAGGACTACTTCGCTGCGGTGCTCTATCAAATTCCTTCTTTTCTCCACCTTCTGTTCTGTGGGTATTCTTCAATTCATCTTTCTAGCTGCTTGTCTGCTGAAAATTTAATCTCTCCCCCATTTCTTCAATAAAGCGGCGCTCTGACTTCTCAATTCTGCGTTATTTTGTGGCGGTTAGTGTGCTTTTGATCTGAGGAATGCTGTAAACTATCCTCTGCCTCCTTTTGATATCAGAGGCCTTGCCTTCGAATTGGTCAGTGTGACAACTGTAAATAATATATACTAATTATTATTCTATATATATATATTATATACATATTTATTATATATATATTTTATATTATATCTAATATATCTAACTAGTTTTGTATTATGATTACCACCATTATATTATATTTGATTGCTACTATATTTCATATATATAGCGTTAGTTATTTTATTCTATATCTGAGTAATATAATAGTCTTTATTTGTTAATATGAATGACATTTGAGTACCCTTCAGTTTTTTTAAGTTGATGATAGTAACTACTCCCATTATGGTTTTTATGCAATGACTGACTGATATGTTAAACTGAAAGGCCGTGTTGCTCTTTTCCTTGTTTTTCTCTTCGCTCTTTATTTGCGGATTATTTGTTCCTATTATAATTGTTTGTTGTTCTTCCTTCCCTTTTGGGTGGCAGGGGTGACGCTTTGTTTCCAAGAGGCTCTACTTTCCTCATATACACCATATCTTTTTCTCATTACATAAGGAGAAAAAAACTGTGCAATTAATTCCTCAGCTCTTATTTATAAGATGGATCTATTTAGTTATCTCTCATTTTTCTCGATTCATGCAAATATCGTGGAATACTACTTGTATGTAAACGTGTTATGCAATGTATCGTTATTGTATGTCGCTATTTTTGTAATTAGTTCATTGTATTGTATGATATGTATAGTATTGTTAATGTTTTTTTATCTGTATGTATGTATAGGTTATGATATGTTTATGTATGTTTATGTCTATGTTCATGTTCTGAATGTCATTGTATGTTATTTTTTATTGAGGTATTGGTACCACCGTTCTTAATGTCTTTGTATGTTATTTTTTATTGAGGTATTGGTACCACCAATCTATCTTGATTTAAATCAGTACTTGGGAATTGTGAACACTTTTCATTATATTATTTATCAAAGATTTGAGTGAGTACGTAATTAATTAATCTATTGTACTTACAACTATAATATCTGATTTTCGTCTCAACCTCATTAGTCATTACTACCACATGTTTCGTTTGTTTTCCACTGCGTAAATTACAAAGAGCTTATTCTCGACAATTATATGCAAATATGAGGGAACGTCAATTATTTTAAATCCTCTAATAAATAGTAATGTAAACCAGCAAATTATGGAATTAATGATATCATTATTTTTTATTAGTAATTATTTCGTACTTTATCTATGTATTAATATTCTGACATATTTTACTTTTTTGACGGCAGATTAATAACTATCATCTATCTTTGGACACTATGGCATATGATCGTTGGAAATCTATTAAGGTTAAAACTAACATATTTATTTGTTAAAACTTTCATATATTTTACTTTTCTTAATTATAAGTATAAAATGCAATAATGTAATATCGTGTTTCTACTATTCGCTTTCTTTTTCTCGTATTTATTATTATGATGCGTTCAGTAAGAATAGAAGAAGATCTATTATCACTTTTTTTCCCTTGCCTTATGATTTGATTTACTTCACTATCCGTTTGTTTCATCACACTTCTACATTGTAATTTATTTCATATTTTATAGACCCCGTGTATTTCAATTCTGTGCCTTTGAGATAATTTTATATCAATTAAGAGTATCTTACTTAGACCTTTTGAGAAATATAGATCAATAAAGATAAATATAGACTTTAATTTTCATATAAGCTATTTGAACTTTATGACCTAATACATATCTTTATGAGATTCATTCAATTGCTTCTTTGTATATATCTTAATTTGTATTTAGTTAATGTCACTCTGACTCATCTGAAATTTATCATAATCGCTTATCATCATTAATCTTTTATTAAAGTATCTAAATTACGCTATGTATAATTAAAATTTAGTTTAAATAACTATTTCCCACTTTTCACAGGATATTGATGGAATTAAATTTCTACGTTTCTCTATACTATTATTTATAATCTAGTTATTATATATAGTTTATTTATTATATGAATTTATAGTTATATTAGTTTTTTATTATATATTATATATTATATATTATATATTATTTATATTATTATATTATTTATAATATTTATATATTATATATATTATAGTCATATACATAGAATTATCTCTATCATCTATTTATACTTACTATTCCGGTATATTATAAATATATTATATTATTTATTTTATATATATAATAATATGTTAAATAATAAGGTGCTATGTGATTTTAATTCTGAATTGGGAATAGGGTTGTCTTGACGACAGCGCACCATTGTTAAATTTTAGTAAGAAAAATTTTATCAGTTTGTCAAGAAATTTAATGATGTTTATAAAAGCGAGTTTAGAATATATTTGTGTATGCTAATTTTTCTGGAACATGAAAATTAGTTAGTTAGGAAATTATGATAATAAATTACGATAAAAATTAGTTAAGTATTTTACTCTTATATTTTTAATTTATATAATTTTTATGGTTTTATATCATTATTTTTAGGATTTTGCTTTATAAGTTGTTTGGTAGAAATTTTTTCATTTTTGTTTCTTTTTTAAGTTATTTTTTTTTTAAGTGTACATTTTGTTTTAGTTTTATCGCAGGTTTCCCTAAAACATTAATACTTTTTTTAATTTTTTTTATCTACCGTAGTTATATGTAGGATTATTAAGATTTAATTAACAGATATTATATTATTAATAAATTATTAATATATATATTTATATATTATATTGTAATTCCGTAATTTATATATTTACTTCATAATTCTTAAAGATATGATATTATATTATTATTATATAATTATATATTATATTATATTATTATTTATATTATAATATATTTAATTTATTAAATTTCCAATTTACATTGCATCAATTTTTACAATTCCAGTATTATAATTATTATTAGGGGAGTCCTAGTTTCCATATTATTCTTTATTAACGGGTGATCATTATTATTGTATTATTTATTTATATTAATTTATTTTTATTATTAATTTATTAATTAATTATATAATATATACATATTTTATATTATATTAATTATATTTATATTATTTATTATTATATTATATATATATTTTTAATTATCTATTATTTATTTATATATGATTATATATTACATATTATATCTAATTATTTCTTATATATGTATATAAGATTATTACATGAAGTCTTAATTTGATTTAATTGACTTTGTTTTGTAATTAATAGGTTTTGGATATGTTAAATAATCTTATTAATAATATATAAATCGAATGTTGCTAATATAATTTATAATAAATGTTATTTTATTTTTAAATGGAATTAATTTTTTCTCATTTAAATACAAGTCTATGGTATGATATATGATTCACTACTTTCATAATGGCGGGCAAAAAGATAAATTTAACATTATAAATGGTTTTAAATTTTTTAAATATTTTTAAAAGTATGAAGCTGCAATACACTTGTTCCTTATATATTATATTATATCTTATTATTATTATTATATTATTCATATCTATTTTTTTATTATATATATATAATTTTTATTTGTTATATTTATTATTTATATTGTATATACTATATATATTATATATTGTATTGGTCAATTAATATATATTATATAATATATTATATATTAATTATATATATATAATATTAACTTATATTTTATTTATTATATATTTATTATATATTATATATTATATATTATTATATTTATAATTATTATATATTGTGTGTGTGTGTGTGTTGTTGTGTGTGGTGTGTTGTGTGTGTGTTGTGTGTGTGTGTGTTGGTGTTGTGTAGTGTGTGTGTGTGTGTGTAGTGTGTTGTGATGTGTGTGTGTGTGTGTGTTGTGTGGTTGATGTGTGTGTGTGTGTGTGTGTGTGTGGTTGTGTGGTTGTGTGTGTGTGTGTGTTGATTGTGTGTTTGTTGTGTGTGTGTGTTTGTAGTGTGTGTGTGGTGGGTGTATGTGTGGGTGCTGGTGTGTGTGTGTGGTTGTGGTTGTGTGTGTGTATGTGTGTGTTGTGTGTGTGTATGTGTGTGTGTGTGTGGTTTTTTAAAATATATTTATTTTTAATATTTGATTTATTTATGATAAATTAAGTTATTTCAGTACTTAAAATGTTTTTTTAAAACATTTTTAAATTTTGTTTAATACCTTTTTCCATTTACTAAAATTAATACTTATTTTTTTTTTTTTTTTTTTTTTTTTGAGAAAATTTTAGATTTTGTCCTGTCGAGAATGGTTGCTTCTTTTGTTTGTAGTTGCATGTTAGTTCTTGTGCTGAGGGTAGATGACTTAATTTACTAGTTATCAAACTTTTTTCAACTAAAAGATAAATTAACATGACAAGATTGCTTCAAGGTGGGCTCAATATTAGTAGTGTTTATATGAGTGCTTCACTACAAAAATGCAAACATTACGTCCTAGTGATTTTTATACGTGCCGCAACCTATGCTGGCTTGAACCTCTATCTCCTTTCTCAGACTTGAGTTATGAGTCTTCTATAAATATTGTGATAAGTGTTTATAGTATTTATTGCTTAATTTTTAATAATTCGTAAACTACTTTAGATACTTATCAATAATATAATATAATATATATATATAATTATATATATATTACTATATTCTATATTCTATATTTATTATTATATATATTATTCTTATTATATATTATATATTATTATATTATTATATTTTTATATATATATATTATTATATGTCCATGTCTTATTACTACATCTTGTTTTTAATTATATATATATTATTTTTATTAATATTATATATTATATTATTATATATATTTTATATATATAATATTTTTATTGTTTTATACATTCCTATAATTAATCTATTTCATTATAATTATATATTTATAATTATTATATATATTAATAATTATTTTATTATTAATATTATCTTATTATTTTTATTTATATCTTATAAACAATTGTATTTATACCTTACACTCTTTTTATTATATTTTTCTTACCATTTCTATTTTTAACCTTTTTATTATTATATTATATATATTGTTTCACATATATTTATATCTATTAAATCTTCATATTATATATTTTATATTCTATTATTATATTATTATATATTTTATCTTTGTTTCACATAATATTCTTTATCAATTAAACCTTCATACGCAATGGTACAAAAAATTTCATGTTTTTGATATTGAATTGTTTGATTGCTTGATTTTTTTTATTAGTGCATTTACTAGAATAATATGTAAAAATTTGAAAAGTTTTTATTTTTATCCGCCTTTTTTTATCTATCTTATACTTATAAGTATCTTGACTGAAACATTTATCCAAGTTTTTCGCTTCCATGTTGTGTATTTAGTAATTACATTATAACTTTCTCTAAGAATAATATTAATGTTCTGCTTTTCTTTTTTATTAGTTTTTAGTTTGTTTTTTTAGGTATTTATACTTTTTTTTGAGGTGGGTATGTTAAGTGGCCATCTATAATATGGCTACTTGAATTTCTTTGATTATTTATTTTAAAAAGAAGTTGATTTTTTTTGCATTGAAAAATAGATTTTTAATTTGTTATAGGCTATTAAACAGGGTTTTTAAGAGAAACATTACTCCAATGCGGGAGTTCTTTAATACACTTTCTTTCACTTTTCATTTCCTCTTGGTTTGCCTAGTCAGGTCAAGTTCTGCTCTAAATTTGATGACTGTTGAGATTCTTTACAGTAGCGGTTTTTTTTATTTGTTTCTCTTCTGGAATGAGTCAATTTTGAATTTATTTATGTTGGAGAGCCAGTCTTTGAATTGTTATGAGTTTTTTATTGTGATTTGTTTTCTGAATAAGACGGTTTGTGTGCAATGGTCCGAAACCTGGAGAGGTTTTTATCATCTGAAGAACAAATATCATTCTGGGCAGTATTGATCGGGGACAAATCTATTTGCGCTCCTTTCTGTCGCAATTCCAGAAAGATAAGTCGTGCGGGATCGTCGAAAGACCTTGCCCTGTTTCGAAAGACTGCTACTTCCGCTTTCGAACCCTAGGAAAAGAGAATGACAGTCTTCTATCTTCTAAGCTGACAAAATATTGTGATTATCAAATTCTTGATCACAGTATGTTAGAGCAATCAATACGTGTATTATCTTATTATACATTTATCTACACAAATTAAGGTTGTATAATTACTATGTCTAATATTATATCTATTTATACTATGATATATATATATACGCAGTAATATATATTGATATATATACTACCTTATTTATTTTTATTATATTTATATTATATATATTATTAAGGTTATATTATTATATTATATATATTCTTATATATATAATATATATTATGTATAATATATATTATATATAATTATTGATATATTATGTGATTTAATCTCATCCTTGTAGGGTTATTTATATATATTAGTTTTTAGTAATTTATTATATTATTAGTATTACTTATTATATTTTATATATGAGTTTATATATATATATATATATATATATAGTTATATTAGTTTTACTATTATTATTACTTTTAATTAAATATTTAATATTGTATGTGCTTTGTTTTTATATATATATTAATATATATTTTATTATTTATTATTATTAGTTCTTTAGTCTGCTATGTTTAATTTTTTTATTTTAATTGCAGTGAAATAAAAAAGTTATTTTGTGTTGTTATTTTTTAGAATACCTGTTAACTCATTAAAATCATAAAACCAAATAACAAAAAATTTTTTGAAAATTCTAAATCCTAGTAAAATAAAAAAAAATAAAAAAACCTTTTGATACTTTAGATAAACTTCGGTTGATATAACTTAAATAACTAAATAAAAAAGTTTTATTTATAAATAATTTTGTTATTCTATTTTATTTTTATATTTTTTATACATATATATTTATCAACTATGTCCCCTCCTGATATGTTTGTGCAAATGCATTACAAAAAATGTTATTTTTTTTTTTTGAAAAGTATATGTTGAAATTAAAAAGTATTTCGCAGCTTTTTTTGATATTTAAACATTTTTTTTAATCAGTTCCTTATAGTTTTACTAAATTCGTGGACTTAGGCAGTTCTCGATGTAAGTCGTAAGGCTGTCTGATTCTATTTTTTTAGATAATTTTTTTTTTTTATTATAATTACTTTGTTGAATTTATTTATATATTGCATTTTATTCTTTCTTTATTTTACACCGCTAAAAATAGGATTCGAGTTGCCTAGATTATATTTAAAAAGATTAGCTTTAGAAGTTAATGTAACATTACAGTAAGTGGTTGATATTGCTAAATTTTAATAGGGCTCTTCTGCCATCATAAAAGATATATGTTTGGTTTTTTTCTTTTTGGCGGGGTTTCTTTTCCCCTCAAAAATATGTTTTAATCATAAATTATATATAGTTTAGCTGCATTCCTGTAAAATAATTAACTTTGGTTCTTAGATACCTGGCTTAGCTCATATAGCCATATATATATATTATTATATTAATTACTTTATATATATTAATTATATTATATATATATTTAATATTATTTATATATATTATTTACTATTATATAATATTATAATATACTATTTATATTACTTATATTTAAATTTTATTATTATATATATTATATATTATATATCAATTATATTATATATATATATTTTATATTCTATATTCTATTATATATATTATTATATATATATATATCTTTTATATAATATATATTTTATTTATATTATACTATTAATTACTATTTATTATTTAATTTATTATTATATTGATTTATCTCTTCATCTATATTATTATTATAATATTTAAATATATTTATTAAAATATATTAATATTATATTAATTTGTATTATGGAAATTTTATCTTTTTCTCTTACTGCTGCTATGCAAATGTTCTCTTTTTCTTCAATATAGTAAACTGTAGCACTTATAAATAAGAAAATTCACAATCTTTTAGTTAATTATGTTATTACTCTTATATTATATCATTTTCTATCTCAATGTTTTAAAGAAACGTAATTTTAAGGGACAATTTTTGAGTTTGTTTTTGACCTGGTTAGGTCATTTTAAATAGATTATTATATATAATCATTTTGACATTTTAAAAATTTCTGGGACAAGGAAATATCATATTTGCATTAATTCTAATGTATACCGTACTTATATATATTATACTATATAGTAACGTGTATACGTATAAATAGAAAGGAATACGTATATGTTATTTTATTATGTTATTGAATATATATATATATTAGCGGTGCTATAATGTTATATTATAATTTTAGGTTTTTATATATATATTATTATATATAATTTATAATGGTCTTTATATATATTATGATTTATATTTATTTACTTATCTTTATATTAATTTTTTATTTTAGTTATTATTATATATTTATAATATTTTATTATATATTTATTATTTACTAATTATATTATATTGGTCATAGGTTCATAGCTTGCGCTATGGTTCTTCCTGGAAACTGGGGGGTGGTAGTTGTTCTGCATGGTGTACTTGGAATAAAGATACTAATAGTTGTATACTTTGGTCTTCATATCCTTGTCCACATGAAGAAAGCATCTTATACCTCCTATTTTTATTCTTTTTCTGGGGGGGGTATCTTATTCCACAGATCGGTGCTAGTGCTGTGGCATATTTCATTCCGTTCATAATTTTATAAACTTTTATTTAACACGCTCTACTAAGTTACCAAGAAAAAGATTTAGATTAGATTATATTCTTTATTACCTAATAGTTTGCTACTTATATAAATAGAGGTATAGCTCATACTCTCTGATTGAACCTGATTAACTTAATTCACTCAAAGATTTTAATTGGATCCAGACATACCCTACATTTAATTTCTTATAAATCCCTCCTATTCATTCGTTTTATCTTGTTATCAAAATATGGGTCCTTAATTATTATTTAAATCAGATTACTTTGTTTCAGTTTGCGGATCAATCTGATTTCAATGCGGAATTCTCCACCTTTCTGTCATTTTTTAACGATACTTTTATCTACTTACTTTCATAAACTTCTTTTAAATCATCTGCTAAGTCTCCTATATATCGATTCTTTTTAAATTTTTCTTATTCTTTTGTTTTCACGCACACATTTCACATCACATCACACAAATATATTATTATAATATTATTTATATATATATATATTTATTATTATACTAATTATATGCTTATATTATATATAGTTAGTTATATATATATATATATATTATAGTTAATATAATATATATATATTATACGTTACTAGTCGCGGTGCAAATCCACCTTTCGAGTTCATTAGTTAGAAGCTTTCGTTCTGAACGCGTGTTGGCTACTTTAATTCTTCATGATCACGTTTGTCGCATTTTTCATATACATATTAAAGTTTTATCGATAAAGTTTTTAACTCTCTTCATCTGTTTTTTTCTTTCGATACCCATATTTTTAAATTTTTCATAATTGATTTTGGGATTATATAGTAGATTATATGTTAATTATATATTAATATTTATATATATAGTACTTATATATATATGTAGTATAATAGTAGTTATAGACTATAAGTTATTACAGCATCTTCATATATTATATTAGTTAATTTTTTTTTATATTTATCCATCTTATTTAATATTTTATAGGTAATGCAAATTGTAGAAACTGTACTGTGTTTACTAGTATATTTTTATTATATCTTAACTTACTATATTAACTAACCTAACTAACTTAACTAACCTTACCTAACTTTATATATATTAGATTTAAGCCTAAATTTAATTTTCATCATTATTTTAATATATTTCAGTAACTGAATCGATATTTTTATCTAATATAAAATCATTTATGTGACGTAATTCTTATTCCATATGGTATTTATTCACCTTTACTACATAAATTATTGTTAAATATTAAGCATATATTGCAGATTCAATATTTTATTTAAATATATTATATTTATTATTATATATATTATTATATTATATATTATATTAATATATCTTTATTATATTTATTTATTTCTGGGCAGAGAGCTACCCCCAGGGATATTATTATTTTAATTATTAATTTTCATTAGTCAAATATTATAATTTTTTATATAGGCTTTATATATATTATAATGTAATTATAAGTAGATATTTATAATATTATATAACAAAAGAACTTGTTATTGTTTGATTAGAATAACTATAAGCGCGCTAATTACATACTATTGTGTGGTATATTATTTATTAGCTTAAGCATATAAGAGTAGTTCCAATTTAAATAATATTAATATATATTATATATAGTAATTATTATATATATATTGTATATGATATATAATAATTATATATAAATATTATATATATCCATATATTTATTCTTTATTTATATATTACTATATATCATTTATAATATTAATATTATAAATATATATATTTATATATATATTATTATTAATATATATATATATACTTTATAATATATTATATATTTATATTAGCATATTTATTATTTTATATATATATTAGTTTATAATATTTAGTTATATATTAATATATATTTTATAGTTTATTATTTACGTAATAGGTATTTGTGGGGAGTAACCAGGATATAGTAATCTCTAAGATTTAATGTATGATATGATTAAGGGTAGGTAAAATGTGATATAAATTTTGAGGTATAAATAGGGATTGTGATTATATAGGTGGAATATGGTTTATAATGTTCAGATTGTTAGTATGTGATTAGATAGAAGATATTTATAGTATATTTAGTTAGTTTTTATTGTTGACGATAGATAAAATATATAGTTGGTGATATGTAGGTAACTTCTATAGATATTGGTAGAAACAACCAAAAGGGTGCAATTGTTTAGAGTAAAGTGGATAGAAGATATATGTGTTATATGAGTACTATGTTTATACACTAATCTCTATATTTTCTCTCAGTATAAAATTGATCTTTCCTCTCATTCTTCGAGAATTATAGAGAAGACAAGTTATTAGGAATTAATATTTGTAAAGAGGAGATGGTTTAGAAACATTAAAAAACTCTTATATTCTAATTTCATTGCGGTATATTAAATTTGAGTTCAGTATGGTATCAGCTTAGATGTATGTTGCTGTATATATTATTTGCATTCTTAACTTAGCGCCTGCTAACAGTTCTGAATGTCCTGTAAACTATTTTGGTGAACGCATATATGATGGGGTGGTCTCGCGGGCTAAGTGATCAGGAAAGTCTTTCGATATAGAGCTTTGATTGATCATAAAACTTTGGTATAATGCTACATTAGTGCTGTTAGCTAGAGTTGTGTTCTCATGTAAGTCTGATTCGCACAGGTAGTCCGACCACGCTATGTTTTATTTCTTAGATAAATAAAATGGTGTGAGGATACACAATAGACATTCTTGTTATTTGGTCTACTATATAAATAAGAGCTTCAACCTTTTAAAAAATATTTTAAAAAGACCAGATTCCACTAATGTTTTAAATATAGTGTGTAACTTGCTGATTATGTTATGATTTACCTTAACTTTCTTATATTATCTCTAAGATCCTAATGTCTACTTATTTAGATAGTATTTATGTGCATGACTTGCTCAATGTAAGTTTTCAATAATATAAGCGTAGATGTTGGAGCGCTGTCGAAACTACGGTGGACTATGAGGATAATACGTTGACTGATACACTATTATGTTAAAATACATATGTCTCATATACTACTTATTTTCGGTTATGATTCGCTCAGCTTCTTATAGTTGTATCATATTTTTTGTTCGATAATCGTAATAGATTATGAAAAAATATACTTGACTTCTGGCTATCACATTATAGTTACACAGTATTTAATGGAATCTAATTTGAGGTCTATATAATTTTTTTATGATTCCTAAATTTGACCTCTTTCGATATCTATCTAATATATTCTACATGATTTTATATTCATTTTCTAGCCTCATATCTACTAGCCGCTGTTATGGTAGATATTTACATATATATCTATATATATTATCATCTTTTATCCTTTAAATCTTATTAATATTGAGTAATAAATTATTATGTAAATTGTTATTAATATATTATCTATATTATATATATACTTTATACTAATATCCGAGTTGATACCCGTAATATTGTATATATTCTTAATTATTCTATTACTTAATATTATTTATTGGTATTATAGTTATAATATTATATTATATTTATAATATTATATTCATATAATATAATATATTATAATATATATAATATATATATTTCATGTATCATGTTAAGTGTCACTCGTCTATCTTTTCTTTCTGTTGAATCGTATATGAGCGTATACTATTTATTAGATTCATCAACTCTATTATATTGCTACTATGGGAATATATAAAATTCTTTACTTATAATATATTCTTTAAGAATTGTGAATAATACATGCCTACAATAACGGCTAATAAGAGCGGATTCTCTTCGTTTTCTAAAGAAATTGATTATTTGAAGTATATAGGTTTTAGTAACTATAGATATATCCATACTAATGATGTGGAGGCGAAGTGAAAGCTTGGTACTTTTAATACTGACTAATCATAAACATCAGTTCCGTATCATTGTATGCTCCTCGAGGAATAAAATATCCCTTTTCTACTACAACTTATATGATATCGTCGGAAACTTGGAACTTAAACTTAGGTCTGGCCTTAGCATGCTCTTATCTTCAATTTTAAGTTTTCAAGAACGGATAATCGCATTTGTTCATTAATTATACTCTAATAATATAAGCGCTTTCATAGAAGGGTAATGACTCGTTCTAAAAAGCGTCCTTCATGTTACTCATTCACATTCCTCGATAGCTATATCTCTCTTTTGTGTATTATTCATCTTACTACTTTGTCTTTCATTTATATTATTAGTAGTATATGTGGTGTATACATATCTGATATAGTACTCTATTTTTTAGCTGTGGCTAAGCACAATCTTACTTCTTTATAATAAGGGTAAGTCTAATTATTAATTGGGCTTTAAAGTGCTTCAACTGTCTCTTCAGGAACTTAAAGGGTGAAGATTTCGAGGGTGCTGGTGTGGCTAGTTGTCGGAAAGAGACGGAATGTAGTAAGTGAGGAGAAGCTATTGAACGCGTGTGCGTAAAAGGGAATGGAAAAGGTTCTGTTCTGTTGTTGCCATTCAAAGGTAAGTCTAGGTCTTAAAGGGTAAAGATCTCGGGCTTAAAGGGTTAATGTCTAACTGTAATGGCCTTAAAATGATAATGTGTTAGTCTGGTGAGGCTTATAACTGGTGAGCAAAATTCTATAGGGGCTTTAATAAGGGTCCACAGATGATGTTCTAGGGCTTAAGGGTAATGTCTATGTCCGCGGTCTTAAAGGTGTGAGTTGGTTATTACTGGTGTTTAAAGTGGAAATGTGAGAGATCGTTAGTGTGTCTTTATGATAACACGAGACGTAAGTCTATAATTGCGGGGGCTTAACAGCGGTAAGTTTTACTTCCTTCACGCAAATGTGGCTTAGCTATTGTGAGGTTGTTAATTGGTTCATACTACTTGGGTCATCTATATATTGCGTCAGTACAAGTCTACGGGCTTAAAGGTGCTAATGTTACTTGGGCATTACTAAAGTCGTATAGATTTAAAAAGTTTAATTATGGTCCTTTCCTGCCCTCTATTAAATCCTTTTCTTTCGAATTCTTCCCGTCTGTCGTATTTCTATTACTTTTCTTTTCATTTCTCTTTTTTTTTTCCTTTTCTTTCTCTTTCTCTCCTTTTCTCTCTCTCGTTCTCATCGGAAGATTTTCTTATTCTATCTTTTTCTCTATATGTTTTCATTATTTTGGATTACTTCTCTTCTTCTTTATTTCTTTCTTTTTCTTTTCTGTTTCCAGTTAATTCTTCTCCTCTTTTATTTTATTTTTTTAAATGTCCATTATTGTGGATTTTTATTTCCTTCATATAAGTATACCATTTGAAGTTTTTTAATGCTTAACTATATCTTTTAAAGATTAGGGTATTTGCATCTTGATTTTATATATATTTTTTCATATATATTAGTCTTTTCTAATCCTTATTATCTATATATACTATTAGAAAAAGTTACTTATTTTATGTTAATTATTTGTTTTGATTTAACAAAGATATGTGCTAGGATTTAGATGTACTTTTTGATCACGAGTGTATTGATTTTATTTACTTAATTTATGAGTTTTAGGGTATTATTAATATTGCTATCTTTATATTGGCTAGAAAGAATTCAGTACATTTATACTATGATTATGGTTATACTTATATAGACTATTGAATTTTTTATTGGCACTAATATCGTAAATTATATCATATTTAATGTATTTATTTTGTTAAAGTGAATTTTTATTTTGCCGATGATTTAAAATTTTCATGTTACTCGTATTATTAGTTGGTATTTTTTAATATTTTTTACATTTTAATTTATTTCGACTATTTCCTAATATAATACTGTTTTCAATCTTTTTTAGTTTCGGCCATTCTTACATAAGAATAATAGAAATAGTTAGTGTGCCGGGCTTAGTAATGGAGTATTACGGTACTGGGTTATTTGATTATGGATTTGTTTTCTCATCTTGATGATGTTATTCTTCTCCTCATCAGTTTTCTAATTCTTATTATATATTATATATAATAATTTATATTATATTTATTATATATATAATATATAGTTTATATTAATATTATAAATTATTTAATATATTTAATATATATATATTATTTATTATAATTTATATGGATATTATATATATATTATATGTATAGGTTTATATAAATTTTATATATTTTATTATTTATATTATATATATATTATAAGGGTAATATTTATACTATAATATTATTTTATTTATATTATTTATTATATTATATATTATATATATAAAATATATTTATTTTATATGCACATATTTTATTTTTATAAAATATAATATCTATATAATTATATATCACTCATCATGTAATTAGAGAGCAAGAATCCATCATCCGATACATCTCAACATCATCTATTATAATCAACTTCATCTCCCAATCATATCATCATAATCCATAATCATACATCATCTATAATGATATCATCATCATCCTCATCATCATCTCATCATCATCATCTCATCTCAACATCACTTCATTATCAATGAAAAGATTCCCAATGATAATATCATCATTCCTTATCATCATGCTCTGTACTGCGGACATAAACTCTTCATTAGTTTCCAAATCTTCTATCTTTTGCGATATCGGTTTGCCCAGGGTGATTCCAGTTGAATTGCCTAATTCATCTGTTCTAGGGCATGTAGTGTTCTTTGTATTGGTGTTTGGCGTGTATTGAGGTGTCGGATACATTATTTTCTAGGTTGATTTTGGTGTTATTTTGGTTTTAGCTACGTTGACGACGTTCCTCATTTCTTTATTTTAATTTTTTTAACTGTCGTTTGATTTTGATCTATTGTCATTTCTCTTCTGTTGTTCTGTATTCTATCCTGGTGATATTCCCACATGTAAATCTTCAGTTTGTGAGTCTGTGTAACTTATTCTTTAGATTGATTTGACATTTTAGCCGACCAAAAAAATTTATTTCATAAAATGCACTATAAATATAACAGCACGTCTAATAATATTTCTAACTCCACAAAGTAAATTATGTTTTGAGATGTTTTCAAAAATTAGGTTTTTACTATCTTTAAATTCATTTATTAGCCACCCCTCCCCAAACTTTCATCTGTTTAATACAATATATAATCTATTTTCAATTTCTTTAAGAATTTTTATGGGCTTGGGATTTATAAACTTATTAACATTAATATTCATTTTTAATTTGTATATTATTGTTTTTAGCTGATTTTTCACTCGATATGCTTAAATTTTCAACATTGATTTTTAGTTCCAGAGGATCTGAAGTAAAGTAAATAATACTATATCATCTGTTAACCTAATATGACTTAGATATTTTACCAATTATGCTTTATAAAATAGTCAATTCACGAGTCTAGTGTTCTAAATATTCTCCTTCAATATCCAGTGAATACAAGATATAATAAAATATGAGAGAATGACTAGTTTACAGAGGCCAAATTTAACTCCCTTCTCTATTGTTTTTTTTTGATTCTGTGTGTAAAGAGGAGATAACTTGGCCTCCTCGTATAGTGAGAATTAGTTTATCTTTAATAGAATTTCAATGATGTTGTTTATAACTGATTAGTCATGACATTTATAACGGAATTATACCACAAGAGTCAAGCATTTTCCTAATTCACATACAGCTTATAACATGTGTGAAATTGTTCAAGATGTAATGGATGATTAGGATCATTCTATATTAGTTATTTTAATACTACCTGTTAGATGGGTCGATTGTATATATAAAAAATAGATATGTTCAAGAAATAACTGCGGTTAGGTATTTAATAAAATTGGTTGCTATAATTCTATTTGGTTAATAATTTTTGTGATAATAGTAATTATGAAGTCACGGACTGGAAGTAGGCTTATTGGACGGTAGTTTTTAAAGATCGTGATTGTCTCCTTTTTTGAAAAGTAATATTACATTCGCGTTTGTCCAGGCATTAGGAACATATTTAACTCTTAAACATAGTGTGAATAAATAATTTGGCTAGGGTTTCAATCATGGTCTACCCCCACCTTCTTTAAAATGTCTATTGTTATACCATCGCCACCCGGAACCTTTCCTTTCTTCATACAATTTTATTGCTCTTTAAACTTCCCAAACAGAAATTATGGAATTTCTTCAACATTTACATTATAACTAAAGGGCATCTCCCCTCTACTTTTGTAAAGTTCTGTTTAAAATTCTTTCACTCTTTCTATTAATATGGTCTCTATTTATTATTTTAATTCCATTTTTGCCATCAAGTGCCCTCATTTGTTGTTTTCCTAGTGCAGTGAATTGTTTCTCCTATTTTAGATATTTATTGCTTGCAATAGCTATTTGAACTACTCTATTGTTGTAATTTCTTGTCTTCCTAAGATTCTTGTTTATAAGTTTATTTAGTTCTGTCACATTTATTCTTTCTCTAACATTGCTGCTATGCTTCATCTTTCTTCTATTAAATCTTTAGTAGCTTGACATATACGTCCATTGGTTATTCCCTGTCTTTTCTGTACACTCCACTACCTTATTTATTATCTCATTATTTATGTCATCCAAACTTCTGTTCTGAAAGATCACACATACATACACACACACACCTATATATATATATATATATATATTTTTCTCATATATATATATATATATATATATATATATATATATATATATATATATATATATATATATATATATATATATATATATATATATATATATATATATATATATTAGTTAATATAACAAAGAAGAATAGATTTTAAACTTTCTTTTTCTTCGCCGAACAAATAAAAATGACAAAATAATTTTCTTTTTTTATTTCAATTTAAGATTTAATTTCCTTATTATATTGATAAATATTACATAGTTATTAATTGGACCTTAAGCAGAGCGTTTGATAGTAATTATATTAATTTGTTTGTGTGTGTGTGTACAATATGGGAAAAGCTAAAAAAAGAAAAAGAAAAAGAATCTACTCGCTGAAGAAGAAGAAGAAGAAAGGAAACGGTCAGGCTAAGAAAATAATTGCTTAGGTGCCCTAGGAGAACATAGAAAGTATTTTAGAGAAAGAAGCCAAAATAATAACAGACATATTTCCATTTCTTCCAAGAGAAGATGTTAGTATTAGTTTGCTTGATGCTTTGTACCATCCACACAGATTACGAGAGGTTTTACAACAATATATTGAGAAATTTTAACAAGACGATCATTTTTTAGGCTAAGTGTTTGATGTTTATGAACAAAAGCAAAATGCTGACAGTTTTTAAACTTTACGGGCAACATTCAAACGTCTCCCAGATCAGAGTCTCATAAAAATATTTTAACAGGTATTTCCAAAAAATGAACATAAGCTGATTATTGGAAATTGCAATAAAGTATCGCTAATTTACTAAAACCTCCGTTCATGATCCACACATACCTAAAATAAATAAATAATTGAATAAATAAATAAATATATAAATTTGTTATTCTTCTGGAGAAAAAAAATTAAATTTAAATGATTAATAGAATTAAAATATTTAGCAAATAAACAGCACAAAATGTAAAGAATATATCTAAAATATAAATAAAAACATTGATAATTATTTAAATGGGAAAGTGAAACTCCCAGTGGCCCATGGAAGACTGCCTGCCTCCGTATCCCATGAAAGACTATCAACAGGAATTACTGACTGCATCTTAATAATAATAATAATAATAATAATAAAAAAAAAAACTAGAAAATTTATCACCATAGATAGACAATAATCCATAGATCAACATAACTGTCAGTTTTAATTTTAGACTAAAATATCTCGATTGATCTAACCTGAAACAAAAGAATGTGGTAGACTAACAAGAAACAAAGCAATCTAGGTCAACCAGAAAAAAAACAATCTGGTAGCCTAACAAGAAACAAAATAGTCTAGTGAACCAGAAAAAAGAATCTGGTAGCCTAACAAAAAAAAAAATAAACAAACGTGAACCAGAAGCAAAAGATCTGGAGGCCTAATCAGAAACAAAACACTCTGGTATACCAAGATCCGATGGTGCAAAGGGTACATATGAAATATGATCATATATTAAATTAATAATATATTTTTTATGTATAAGATTTCGAAATCCTCTGAAACAAATATTTTCTTAACTACTACTACTACTACTACTACTACTACTACTACTACTACTAATAATAATAATAATAATAATAATAATAATAATAATAATAATAATAATAATAATAATAATAATAATAATAATAATAATAATAATAATAATAATAATAATAATAATAAATAATAATAATAATAATAATAATACAAATAATAATAATAATAATAATAATAATAATAATAATAATAATAATAATAATAATAATAATAAATAATAAATAATAATAATTTTACAAAAAAAATTTAAACCAAATAAAAAAAAAAGATGTCATTACGTGGGTAAATTTTCTTTTTCAAATATTAAATGACATTATTTTGTTTTTAATATTCTAGAAAAAAAATTAAATATTTCTTATTTTTTTAGCAGGATTTGTTGAAACTAGCCAAATGTCGTGAAATATATGCAAATTCTAGTCAAATGTATATCAAATGTAGTCAAATGGATGTCAAATATAGTCAAATAGATGTTAAATGTGTGCTAAATGTTGTCAATGGATGTCAAATGCACTTATTTTGTTTAAGTAATGGCTATTATTATATTATTATTTTTTATATTGATTATTTGCTAGAAAGTATGAAAATAACATTTATATTAATTTTTAGTGGTAAATGAATGCATGCCACACGAACGTTTTCTCCGGGGGGATCCGTCCCCCGTACCCACGCCCCGTGAGTGCTGGAAATTTAATAAAATATCGCTTCAACATCATAAGTTTATATATAAGCCAATAAAAAATAAAAAATAAACCATTTGCCAGTAAATGGGCTTATAATAGATATATACTAGATACTACTAGATATTACTAGACTGACTCTACTAGATACTGCAGATACTTTTATATTATCTATTATATTATTCATTTTATTTATTTTTTTTTTTTTAATTCTTTACCAGTTTCATATTGTAAGCCAAGTTAATTTTTCAAAAATATTTGTAGCTTATGAGGGTCTCCTTGAGCATTAATTTCCGGTATAGGTGTTAACGGTAATTAAAATCTTGAGAAACTAAGTACTAGAATAATCTGGTAATTCGATAGTAGTACCATTACTACTACCAGAGGTTGTAAACTCGGAAGTAAAAATGTCATTGGTATTTCGTTGAAATGTTGAGAAACCTAATACAAGAATAAGCTGATAGTTCGATAGTAGTACCATCACTACTACCAGAAATTGTAAACTCCTAGGCAACAATGTCATTGGCATTCCGTTAATCAAAACGTTGAGAAACCAAGTATACTAGAATAAACTGGTAGTTCGATGGTAGTACCATTACTACTACTACTACAAGAAGTTGTAAACAATAATAAATAATTGGGATAGATGTAGATGATGCATGAACAATGTTTGAAAATTGCTTCCCCAGTCAATATTAATTGCAGCTCACTTTAATATGTATTAAAGAAAATGAGTACACATTTAAAGTGTTGTATGAGTAGAGTGTTAAGGATGGGAGATTCTACTGACTGGGATAACTGATTAGACACGCTTGTAAGCACTACTAATGTAACCTCGAGAATTAATTTAGATAAATTCCTAGCAAATGAAGCGCGAATGGAGAAATGAAGATCGATATAACGTCCCAGCCCACCCCAACACTCAATACTTATTACTTAAAGAGCCAAACAAACTACGATTATTGTTTTATATCAGATATTGAAAAAAATCTATATTGATTATGACGAGGAAAATATATATATATATATATATATATATATATATATATATATATATATATATATATATATATATATATATATATATATATATATATATATAATTCCGGTTCCTATTTTTCAGGAATGAGAGTTATGTTTCTCGAAAGATGTAATAAAGATATAATGTTAAGGGCGTTGATACTTCTATTTCCTCCCATTATATATATATATATATATATATATATATATATATATATATATATATATATATATATATATATATATATATATATATATATATATATATCTCAAATTAAATGTTCTCATCCATTCTGTATTTAACAAAAATTTTGCCATCACGGTTTAAAATAGATTTATATGGAAAATATTTGCCTTTCCCGATGATTTCATTTGTTTATCAACATGTACGTGTGATTGTGTGCGTATTTCGATGTGTGTACGTATATATGCAAATATATGCAAAGAGAAAAGTAATGTATACATCTGAAAACGAATATCATGACGCATATATAATGTTTCCATTTATTATTCTTTTAGTATAGTTCCTAAAAACTTTTTAGCAAGAAAATGAACTTTAAAGAATGGGTCAGAGACACTAAGACATAGATAGAAAGTGAGAGTAAGAGAGAGAGAGAGAGAGAGAGAGAGAGAGAGAGAGATGAGAGAGAGAGAGAGAGAGAGAGTTTCCAAAAGACACACACATATACTCACACACACACACTCACACACACACACACACACACACACACACCTACACACACACACACACGAAGATATAAAGACTGACTTCTATACTCAGATAGGTTGACTGACACTCGGACTGATAAAGAGAGGTTTTCAGACTTTAAGAGTCATAGATAGATAGATAGATAGATAGATAGATAGATAGATAGATAGATAGATAGATAGATAGATAGATAGATAGATAGATAGATAGATAGATAGATAGATAGATAGATAGATAGATAGATAGATAGATAGATAGATGGATAGATGAGAGAATGACAGAGAGAGAGAGAGAGAGAGAGAGAGGAGAGAGAGAGAGAGAGAGAGAGAGAGAGAGAGAGAGAGAGAGAGAGAGAGAGAGAGAGAGAGAGAGAGAGAGAGAGAGAGAGAGAGAGAGAGAGAGAGAGACTACCTAATTTACCTTCATTTAGATTTAATAGAGACTAAATATTTTGCCTATGATTTAATATCTTAACTATGTAGTGAAATAATATTTGAAATCTCTTCCCATGAAAGGTTGCAGATAATTTTACAAAATAACTGCAGCCGACACCACCCTGCAGGCATGCGAGATATGGTGTTATGAATAATAATATATATATAATAATAATAATAATAATAATAATGAATATATAATAATAATAATAATAATAATAATAATAATAATAATAATAATAATAATAATAATAATAATAATAATAATGATAATAATAATAATAATAATAATAATAATAATAATAATAATAATAATAATAATAATAATAATAATAATAATAATAATAATAATAATAATAATAATAATAATAATAATAATAATAATATATCAAATATATAATAATAATGATAATATATATATATATATATATATATATATATATATATAATTACAGATATATGTATATATAACATATATAACCTAATAATAAGCTATATATACATAAATATATATATATATATATATATATATATATATATATATAAAAAATTAAGAAATAATTATACATAATATTCATTTTTTACCAAATAATATAATCAGTTACAAATAAAGTTACACATAATTCCAAACTAAAATTATTTATGAAAGGATTTTAAACTATAAATTAAAATGAAAAAATATACATTAGACAAAAATTATTAAAAGAAAAATAATAAATATTTACAAGCCCTTTCTTAATGTCGTTTTTAATAATATTTAAATTATGTTATTAATTATTTTTCCAGCATATTATTATGATTATTTTATTATTATTATTATTTATATATGTATTATTATTAATGTAATATGAAAATATTTATAATGTGTATTAGTAGTAGTAGTAATGCGTAGTTGATTGTACTGTATTACATCGTGATGTGTGTGTGTGTGTGTGTGTGTGTGTGTATTA
>JABUQX010100161.1:0-20000 GCA_015478945.1 Trachelipus rathkii
GAGAGAGAGAGAAGAGACTGAGAGAGAGAGAGATAGAGAAAAGAGAGAGAGAGAGATGAGAGAGCGAGAGAGAGAGAGAGAGAGAGAGAGGGAGAGAGAGAGGTAGGCGCATGAATTTGCAGCAATGATTACCCTCCCATTTGGTAAGGATGTAGGCTCCCATACATTCCAGTGTCTAATGGTTCGCATTTCTCTTCTGCGTTCTATTCAACACTCACCTCCAGACATCTCAACATTCTTACAAACACCACCTTACTTCATTCCCACTTACTTCATGATACACCATAGAATATCAAACCCCTCTTCTATCAACATACTTGTAGAGACATCTGCTATCCTTATATCCTATGATGTGTGGGAAAAGAATTGCCCACAACGTCGTATGTCCTGCGGTCGTAGAAGGCGACTATAGGGACGTTAGCTGCCCATCACTTATTTTTGTTCTGTTTATCCGATCTGCATGAACATGCCTCGGAGAAAGTTGTGATCGCCGTACGCGACCTTCTATCTTTCGGCGAAATGGTATGAATCATATGGGTACATGGAATGTCAGACGAATAAATGTTGAGGAGAAGAGGGTGAATTGATGTATTTAGGAAAGGCAAATCTTGATTTGCTCTTTGTGACACTCGCTAACAAGATTAAAGAATTTGTGTGTTTGTACTAGAACTCTAACTGGTATATTTAAGTTGAAACAGGTTAAGATGTGTGGATGACAATATGGTCCATCTGAAGAGTAATGTTGAAGAGGAGTGTGGGTTTTCTGGCTGGTAATCTCAATGAATACTGAATAAAGTTGCCAAAGTACTGATCATTTTGTGCTTGGTGAAAATGGTTGAAGCGCTGTGGTTGGATAGTTAAATCTAAGTGAGGGGGTTAAGAAATGGATCCATTGTGGCGGATAGCTGGCGCTCGTTAGACTCATGCCTTTAAGTAAAATATTGCTCAAAGGAAGTGATTTAGGTAAATATTCTTGTAGACAATATTGAAATATGTTGTTAAGTTAAGTTTGATACATGATTGTTTTGTAATAAGGATAATATATAAGAAGCCGCTGCTTGAAGTATAATTTCCAGTTGTTTGTTGATTTATTACATAGTTTAAAAAGATTGATTATTTGTTCTGAAGCAAATGAAGGATAGACATATTTGATATGACGTTTTATGCAAGAAGAGAAGTACATGGAATTTTGACCCAAAATTGCCAAATATTAGAAAAGTAAGCAATGTTTTTAACGAGGGATGTGATTATGGATGATAGGTGATGCAAGTGGTTAAAAGTGAAAAATTAGCCGTGGTTGTATGTAGCTATGGGAGAATTCATGAATTGTTATGTAGTTGGTTTTCAAAAGAAAAATTTAACAAGAAAAAGACTGTTGATGACTTAAGGATAATGTTCTGGGTGGCGTACGTAGGAGAAAGAAGATTTGGTAAGGGGGCTGGGGGGGGGGTTTGATATCAGTTTGGATAGTGAGATGCGGATATGGGTACTACAATGGTTTTGGGATAGAAGCCCTGCTTCTGAAGGAGCAGCGACCATGTTGAAAGAATGATAATAATTTCTCAGTTGTGTATATAATAGAATGAGGGGAGGTTGCTTTGTTTTGGTTTTACTTGATTAATGGATTGTAGGTGTTGTTGGGCTGTTTTAAGGACCCTTCGAACAATCTGCCTTAGTAGATTGGTTCTATGTAGGGGTTAGTTATATTGGTGATAATGAATGTTGTGGGTTTGATGGTGCAAGAAGATTTTTTGGGATGATTCATTGCTATTTATGAGGATGAGGTAGAGTGAGAAAGTTGAAGAATCGGCTATCTGAGGTATAGATGAAATTACTGTGACTGATCAAGAAACAGTAGGCAGAGGAGTTGTTGATGTTTGTTATTTTGGTTATTATTTGGTTGTTAATAATAGCGTTTGTTGATTTGTTATTAGTTCCATGATTGAGGAGCCAGCAGTAGATAGTACCCTTATATAAGGTAAGGAGATCAGGGACTATAAAAATTATAGAGGCAAGTTACAGTTGAGTGTGTTAGGGAAAGATATAATCTGGTAATTTTGAGTCGAAATGAAGTGCGTCGAATGACAGAAGACTGTTTGTTGTTTGTTATAGTTGTAACATAGGCTGTCTTGGCTTTTTGTGAGTGGTTATGATTCTTTTTTTTATCTATTTGCAGACAAATTGAGGTGAGGGCGATGGGTTAGAGAAAGAATAACTGTAACTTAGAGTTTTATGGATTGGAACAGGTGTACTGATAGGGTAATAGGAAGCTCTTGGCAGAGTGTTATGATAGTGATGTGTTTTGGGTGTATGTTAGTCTTGTGGGGTTTCTTATGATCAAGAGTATGTATGGATCAGTAAGGTGTGTTTTGTTTATGAGATGTAAGATGGGGTTCATGTGATTGGTTTTGTTTTGGTCGTGATTATTGATAAGGTTTGGTGGGTTTGATGTCTTTGCGCTTTGTTGTGAGTTTTCAGGGTTGGTTGGATATGTAGTTTAGGGGTTGATGAGGGAGTGAGTAGGATGGTGTGGGGTGGTGATGAGTGCAGGATGGTTAAATATGAGAAATGTGATGAGTGGAGGGTACCCTACAATATGCGGATGATTTGGTTCTTTGGCGAATCTGACAGAGGTTTGAGAAGATGGTGAGAGATAATTGCAGGGTGATGTAAAGAGGGTTTGAGCAAACTAGAAGAGTAATTTATGTTATGTGAGCATACTCACGTTAAGTTATGTTTAGATGTCTTATTAGGTAATATGTGGAGAAAGGACACGGATGAACGCAGAGTGTTAGGAAGTTGAATGGCGAGGAAAGCGGCTAGGCAATTAACCCTGTGTATGTACAGACAGTCTTGAGTGCGCTAGGGTCTTCTGAGGATATGTTTTACCTGGTATATGTTGTAGCTGAGACTATGGTTCTGTTATAGAGTATAGACTTAAAAGTCAATGTTAGATGACATCTTAGGGGGTGTCTCGTGTGAAAAAGAAGTATATAATTGAGAAATAAACGATTGAGAGTATATGTGGTGTGAAGAAGAGGAAATGAGAGAATAATGAATTCATTAAGATGGTTTGTATGGAGGATGACATACAGTCGGTAGGTTAATTGAATGTAGATCGGTGGCTTGTGTTAGGAACAAAGACGCTGGAGACAAGAAAAGATGGAATAGTTTTGTAATCTGTGAGGTAGCTAGTATGTATAAAGTATAGTCACATGATGAATGATGTCAGGCAGGCACTTTGATTCAAGGAGAATGTCCGTATGTAAGAAGTATTTTTTTTATTTTGTATCATATTGCTTTATACTAATCATTGCTATTATATATTATTATGATTTATTTACTGGGCAAGATTACACAGACTGCGAAACGTGGTTGGGCGCTGGTTGGATAGCCGCCTGTAGTTCGATTTCGTGTTACCCCGTGTTACCTGAGTAGGGGAATTAAAGAACAGTAAAAGTAGCTTTTATTTCATATGACTGAACGTAGCTGAGGAGAGGAATTGTGAGATGGGATTGAGATGATATGGTAGTGATCAGATTGGTCGAACGTCACTGAAAGGATTACTGTACATCATTTCTTTATTTTTCTCGTTTGTACTTGGTTTTCTGTCATTATCTTCGCGGGCGAGCTCCGAATTTCTATTAGAGCGAAGGATAGTGTGTGTTCGTGTGGTGTCTTTGGATTTTTGTTTGACTCGACTTATTTTGTTGTTTGTTATTTTTACTAATCGTTAGTTATTGTTAATTTCTATTGTCTGTCTGTCGAGTAAATTGGACGCGAGTAAATTGGACGAGAGACGCTTACCGTAATTTCATGTAAAAGAGATGTTGTTTTTTTATTTTTTTATTCTTGCTTTTCCTGTTATTATTCATTTTTAATTATTATTTATTATTATTATTATATTATTTTTTATTATATTATTTTTATTATTATTATTTGATGATATTATATTATTATTATTATTCTTATTTTATCTATTATTCATTATTTCATTGCAATAACGTTGTGTGAAAGCGAATGATTCTGGTAAGTTTTATAGTTTCCTTGTCTATTTTTTTAGCGTTTGTGCTCTAGTTGATTCAAAGGGTCCATTGTTGAAGACAAGGTCAAGGGGTTGAAGGCAGTTGATTGACGGGAAGTAAAACTTGTTCAGAGTGAGGTAGACGTCTTAGTGTTGGTTGTTGTTGATTTTATTATATTATTATTATTATTTTATTATTTATTTTTTATTATTATATTATGTATTAATTAATTATTAATTATTTATTTCTATATGGCTTAATTTATTTTTTTGGTTTGACAGTTTTTTGGTCTAACGAGGTGGGTCGCAGGCTGTCAGGTTTTGAAGATTGTTACGGAGGGTTAGAAGAGCAAGCCGGAATTTAGAAAAAAAACTGGAATGATTATCAGACTGTTCTTTTTAGTGTAATTCATATTTGTTATAGTATTTATTTATTGTTATTTGATATATTCTGACGATAATTAAAGACACATTTTTCTTGATTTTATTTTTAGTATGGAACAATTTGCTCTCCCAAAATGATAAATGTTTGTATGTAATGTCAAAAATTAAATTTGAATGATTTTTTTTGCCATTATTATTTAACATTTAGTTTAATGTTTTCCAATAATTGGTTAAGACATTGTTTTTTATTTCTTTTTCTCAGTTTTTTTCGCTGGCTCTTTTTTAATTGCTTCTACTGGAGTGAAACCCTGGATCGACCTGAAACCCTGATTTCCGCGCAACTGCTGAGAATTTTGTAATATTGTAAAAAGTAATGAAATTTGTGAACCATTAGTGGATGATTAAAAAGAAGAAAATTTTTTATATAGACAAAATAAAAGACACTTAAACTTATAAATGTGGATGAGATTGCAAATTGCATAAGATTGAATTAAATTTTTGGCAAAAGAATTGTCGAAAAAAGGAAAAAAAGAAAAAAAATCAACCATTAAGAGAGAAAATTCGAAAAAAAGGACTATTAGAAAATTAGAAATACTGAAATCAATTAAAAAAGAAAATTTATTAGAAAAATATATTTACAAAAGAAAGACTATTAAAGAACAAACTCCACATAATGGTAAATTGGTTTTCATTTTTGCATTGTACATTATTAAGTATTTTATTGGCATTGTCCAGAATTAGATGCATTTTTAAGAATTAAGGCTCAATTTTTTAGGTTAAGAGATTTTCATTTTAGTTTCAGGTTCATAATCGTTGTCGGAGTTGACTGTGATAGTTGTGCATGTATAGAGGATCGTATCGGCTTTTGTAATATTGCGTATGTGTGGAGAAGGGATGTGTTGCATTTTTTTGGATTTTTTTAATAAGAATTCTTCTTGGTCGTGTTATGTTCAGTGTTTTTTTAATTTTTTGCGTTTTTTTTCTGGTTAAGAGGCTTCAACGACAAATAAAGAAATAGTGTACGGGATCGAACCCACCACAGACCAACTAAACGAATGTCTGAAGGAGAAGAAAGGTTCATTTGCCAGAGGCGAGAATAAAGGTGCATAATAGAGTGAATAGCGGGGTTTTGTGGCCCACCTGGAGCCAAGGGATGAACCCTTAGCTGACGAGATGCCATAAGTGAGGGTCCGTCGCGTCCGTGGTCAAATTTTCTTAATGGCTGCGCACGCTTCTCCTAATTAATTGGTCAGAGGGGGCTCAAACGGCAGGGACGAGTCGCATGGCAGGGTCGGGTTTCAATACCTATTCGGATCCTGTAGAAGATTACCTAGAGAACGTCCCCTCCTTGAATAGGGCATTGCCCTGAGGTGTGAACTTTTATTAAAAGAAAAAAAAAAAAAAAGAAGTACAGCCTGGTTATTTTATTTTGTGGGAACTGTATCTTGCTTTCCTCTTTCGGGTGCATGTAAGCGCATCTTTACCCCAAGTTTTGGGGAAAAGAGGAACGAGGAAGATGAAAAGAAAGAAATAATTATTATATATATATTATATATATATTATAAATATATTATATATATATAGTATAGTAATATATATAATATATATATTATGATATATATATGATATAATTATTATGATATATGAGTGTGCGTTTTGACTGTGCAAGAAGATAGGGTATTTTGGGGTATGAGTTATTGTTAAGGAGGAGGTAATGGTTAGGGTGAGAAAGTTGAAAGAATGGTAAATCTGCAGGTATAGATGAAGATAGATGATCAAGATCGAAACGGACGTGAAGAATGGTGATTGATTGGACTTTGAAGTTGTGTAACAAAGGCGTATGGCGGTATAGTTCCAAGATTGGAGGAGACCGTATGATACCCTGTGTATAGGAGTAAGGAGAAAAGGAAACTGTTAGAATTTCATAGTGTGAGAAGTAAGTCTTGAGATGTTCGTGGAAGGTATGCTGTATTTTTGGTCGAAGGGTGGTCGATGACCCTTGAGGACTTGCATTGAGTGAAGAAACACGTGCGTTTAGAGTGGTAGAGATGTGTGGATTCAAATCTTTACATTGAAAACAAATGACAGAGAAATGAGGGAGAAGAAGTATAAATTGTATTTAGTGTTTATGGATTTGCAACAAGGCGATGGATAGAGTTAAATAGGGGAAGCTTTATTATTTTAGTGATATAAATGGTGTTGGTGGTAGGCTTCTGAATGAATCAAAAGATGTCATGGACATATGTAGTAAGCGTGTATTGGGTGTCAGATGGTGATTAGTTTCAGGATTAATATTTAAGACAGGGTTGTTTATTAGTTTTTGCGTTATTGCATTTGTATATGATGATGGGGAGGTTACGAGACCAAATTTGACACTTTGTGTGTTGGGATAGTCAGCATTCCATGTGTATTCTGGTTCTTAGAAGTGCGTTTGGAATGGAATCTGGGACTGGGAAAGGTTTTGCGCCCCTTAAGTCGTGATGTGATATATCGTGTATGACCTATGTGGAGATTCTTAGTTGCTTGCGAATTATCTAGAATTGAGCTTTGGATTAATGAAAGGGAATTAGATAGAGAGATTCGTCACGGCTGTGGTTTATTTTTAGTTAAGACGTGGATGAAGAGTGAGTTATGCTTGTAGAGTGAGGACCACTCGGTGGGCTCCAGCTGATAAATTCTTAGATGGGATTATTTTGTCTCTCTCTCAGCATGTCCTCATGCGCATACAACTTCTTGCTTATGTTTTTAAAGTTATTTAGTCGGTGATGATGTTGCGTGGTCTTTGCGGTATCGAATCTTTGCTCGTGCATCTCTCTCTGCGCGAGTCTCTGATGCACGAGCTGTAGTAGGCGTAAAGTGTGAATGTGTCTTTTTTCGTGTTGCTCTCTACTATCCTCGTTGTCTTCAAAATGTGATTACTCTTTGAGTGCTAGCGGTCTTACCTTCGAGTATGTCTTAGTTACCTGTTTTTTTTGTTAGCTGAGACTAGTTGGTCTGGATAAGAAATATAAGATCTTAAAGTTCAATGTGTTCAGATGGGACAATCTTAGGGGTTGTGCTAGGGTGTAGTGAAGATGATTATTAGAGATGGCTAGCGTCAGTTGACTGGTAGTTGTGTGAAGAAAGGGTAATGACGAGAGATAAATGAAAGTAGTGTTGCAAAGTTGGTTGCTCATGGGGAAAGGATTGGTTGGTTAGGCGGATGTATAGTAGTGGAGAGTGTGTTGGGTGGGAACCGAGCCGGGCTGGGAGAGCCGAACAGATGAAGTGATTGGATCGGTGAACGGCATGTACTGAAAGCAGAGAACTCGTGAGTTGGCAGAGGCGAAGAATAACAGGTGCATTGATAGAGAGAGCGATCCGGGGTTTTGTTATGGGTGCATGGGTTGTGCCCACCTGCGGCCAGGGATGAACCCCTTACATCTGACGATTCACCCATACGTGAGGGTCTTTTTCAGTGATGCTCCTAGGGTGGATTTTTTTTTCTGTTGACACTGTCAATACTTAATGGTACAGAGGGGGCCGGTAGGCGGCTTTCTTTCGACGTTCTGTCATGTCTCTTCCTGACGTTGCCTTTGTCTTTTCGGATGCATTGTACGACCGTTACCCCAATCTGCGGCAAAGAGGAAGGGGGTGAATAAGAAAAAGAGAGCTGAGTATTTATGTATATATATATCTATATAATACTATATATAATTTATATTCTTTTTATATTAACTTGAATTATTTATATATATAAGGTTATATAATATTATATATATATAATATTTTATATATAATATATTATATAGTATTTTATATATTATATATATTTGATGATAAACGCCTCTGATTTGGAGTAATGAATTATCGTATGTAATTGTAAAGTAATGAATTATTATTAAGTTTGAAATGTGATCGTGTATGTCACGAAAGCTTCGGCATCCTTCTTTATTCTGTTTGTTTATAGGTAAGTTTTAATGTATTAATGAAATATTTTAACTTCCAATTTTTTGAAAAAATATTACCTCAAGACGTTTATCATCATATAAATCAAAAACCACTACGACGCAGATTTTAGAGTAATTGACCAAATTCATTATATAATAGATAACATAATAATACTTATATAATCATAATGAATCCAGCTTAGGTAAAGTACGACTGTAAGCACTCTAATAAAACGAAGGAACTCACTCAATAGACAATCTAACCTAGCGTAACTAAACAAAATCACAGACCTTAACAAAAAGAATAAACACCATAATTGACACAAATCACAAATCAGAAAGAAAATTGGAACCAATACACCCATAATCTAGGTCACACAACCAAAACAACATAAATATTCTGTACAATAAAAAAATAAATCCATAAATCTCCCCCCCCCCAATTCACAAGCGATTTGCAAACAAAATAATAAAATTCCCAACCCTAAAAACCAATGCAATATCATCATGTCACACTATTCAAAAATCAAATAAACCTACAATCCTCACCAATAGACAAACATAGGCGACTTAAAAAATTAAAATCCAATCAAAAAGACCCCCTCCCCTTTACAGCGGCTTTACCCCTAGCAGTTTTTTAATAAGAAGACCCCCTCCCATTTCCCCCTAGAAGTTTTTAATATTAAAAAATTAAATATTCACAAGCAGTGGGACCAGACCAAATATCTAATATTCATTTCAAACATCTGGGGAACCAAAGGTATCACAACTATCACTAGAATATTTAATATGTCATGGCAAACAACAATTTCCCACCACTCTAGAAGCATGCCCATATAATTCTTATACTAAAAGCCTGGTAAACCACCTTCATACAGACCTACTTCACTACTATCGACAATATCCAAAGTATTAGCAAAATTTATCCACAATAGAATTTCTCCCTCTGTCCCTTTATCTAACTCGCAGCATGAATTTAAACAAAACACTACACAACAACTCTCCTAACCGATTTAACAGAACACATCTTGACTGGCTTTAGCCAATATTCCTCTTCTCACACTTCTAATATAAATAGGCAACAACCAGGCATGTGACACAATCCCCCCGTCACATTTTAATTGATAAAATACTAATATGACCATTAAAGACAAAAAATAAAAATAATAGCAAATTTTTTATCAGGTTGTACGGCTAAGGTGATTCAAGGTCGATACTCCTCCCGCACATACAAACTAAACAATGCGTCACCCAAGGCGCCATACTCTCACCAACACTTTTTAATATCTTTATGCATGATCTCCCAAACCTCACATCCCTTTCTATAAGAATTAATAGCTATGCCAATAATCTAACAATTACAGGTCAAAGCCCCTCCAGAGACAGCATGCATAGAGCTACAACAGTATATAGGCCAGTAGGAGCAGTGGCTGACAATGGACAGAATGACAGCATCTCCCCCAAAAATCATCAAAAACGCTACTAACACCAGATAGGAGAGAATCAAATATACATCCAACCATTTAGCTACCTTTCAAATAATAGACTCTTTCTTAACAAAACAAACCCACCATCTTGGGCCTGACTTTCGAAACACATATGACATTGAACCCCCACATAAACTACATTATGTTAAAAGTCACACATAAATTAAAAGCATTGAGAGAGCTAACAGAAACAAACTTTGGCAAACACAAAGAAACTAGCTCTTTAGTATACAGACAATATCTTTGTCCCTCCCACAATTTCAAAATCTAACATTCAAAAACTCGAAGTCATTCAAAACAAAGCCCTCAGGATAACCGGTTGCCTCCCCTTTACACCATCTTCTGACTGAAACAAAAATCCTCCCTATAAAAAGGCCCACCTTGACATGACAAAGAGTTCAATTTTACAGCAAATCACTATCAACAGATCACACTCTACATCAAACACTACAAAAATCCACCTGTACTAGAAGGATGAAAGCTACACCAGCGGAACACTATTCTATTATTTACAACAGACTGGCCCCCACACCCCCATCATAAAACACATTTGCACTCAATTAACCCAAGAAACGATCTCCGCATACCAAAACAATACCATATTCCAAGCATGTCCACCAGAAATCTCCAACACGGAACAAACTTTACATCGTCAAACATGGGTAATGCTGCCACGGCTCTGCTCTAGGCACCACCCCTTCCTTGAATACAAATTTGATTAAAGATGTCATTACAAAACAATTGACAACATGAAACATCTCATTATAGATTACCCTGCTTCAGCGAACATCAGTCGCAATTTCAACTTTAAGTTAACAGATCTCCGGGCTCACCTGGCGATGGTGGTGGTGGATTATCTCGAGGACGCCCGTTTCTCGTAGGAGGTGAGCGCGAAGTAAGTAAGTATACTTACTTGGTACGGTAGCAACTCGCACCCCTTCTACGAGAAGGGGTCTGGGTTGGGGTAAACCTTAATAGGTTCATGTGACTTCTTACTCTCTGATTTTCTTATGTTTTTGTTTTCTTATCAAAACCAGAATTAATTAAAGTGCTAAAATTCTCATATATTTACCAGAATGAAACTAGGCACATAGTATATCAAGAGGAATACCAATTTTTAGTTAAAATTATTTAAAAAAAAGATCAGTTTATAGGTCAATTGACCTACAAAAGCCCAAAGGTCAAATTCAAGGTAAATTTTTTTATTGATCCGTGATGGAGAAAAGGATATAATAAAGGTTTTAGAGTTATCGAAGCCTTATAGCTGTCATAACAAATGAAATAATAACAAAGATTTTGATACGACCTTAAAAACTTCAGAGGGTCACGTCTTTGGGTCAATTAAACTAGTTAGCTAGAAGCAAGACATTCAATTTGTCTTACTAATATAGATATATCTGAAAAAAACCTATGTCAGACATATTACATTTTTTAGGATTTTTTTTTTTTATTTGGCATGGAATGATCCTATACTTATTTTAATTTATCGTCATATTGAGTTTTAACATTAAAACTTACTCTACATTTCCATCCTGGAGAATTAACTTCCGAATCTGAGGTAATAAACAAAAATCTTCAGTGCGATTTTTTTTTTTTTATAAGTGAAATATAATAATTATAATATATGAATATAATAATAATAATAATAATAATAATAATAATTATATAATATATATAATAGTGGATCAGCTGACTCAATGTAACAAAAACATTTTCAAGGTACAATAAGATCAGTAATAATTTTTATTAAAAATTTTAACAGAAGTCAAATTTAAGATATTAGTAAATAAATAAATAATTAAAACATATAAATAAATAATATCTCTACAAAGTTTTAAGAATCTATTTATACAAGTTGAGTCAAAGTCTAAATTTTTTTTCCAATCGTAGACCCCTGGAAAGTCACTAAGTGTCTGACTATTTAAAACTGTAAACTGAACAAGAGAGTTTAACTGCACAGCTCAGAAGTCTAGGTAAATTTGGCCTGTTCTCCTACAACTAGGTGTACTTTTACATACAGTTGGGCTTCAACATTTTAGTGGCAGGGGGGGGGGGGTTTACCTTCAAAGAAATTCATAAAAAAAAATTTTTACTGATAAGTTTTACAGCGGCCAGGGCTGCAGAGCATGAGTTGCAAGGTTTCGAGTGAAGTCTAAGTCAAAATTAATTTTTGGTTGGACATGGAGTCGAAATATTATTTTGAGTGAAGCCGGAGGCAAAAAAATTATTCTGAGTGGAGCCGGAGTCATAGGCAAAAAAAGTAAAAAATTTTAACTATAAATATAGGGGTACGGAACCAGAGTTGCATATTTTAAAATGATGGTGCTGGAGCCAAGAAATTTTAAAACTCTGGAGCCAGAGCTGAGAGATTTTAAAACTGTGGAGTCAGAGCTGGGCATTTTAAAAGGATGATGCTGAGGTCAGAGCCAGCAAAAAAAACTAAAAACTGGCACAGAAACTCTGTTTACAGCAGTATTTCAGCCTATAAATCAAGGGGTAAATAAATAAAGCATTTAAATTATATTATTTTAGATAAACCTTATCTAAGGTAATTGCTGCAATAGATCCAGATGCTTCTGAGGTACCAGAAGAAAATAAAAGAATTTTGGAAAAGACAATATTCTACATGGCATAAAACTGAGAAGGATGCATGTCCAGAAGTTAAAGTAACAACTTTGTGAGGAGTTGTGAAAAAAATTAAGATCTATCTATGTTGGATGATCTCAAAAGTTTTGATCTGTGACATAAGATACCATGTAGGTAACATTGTTAAAATGGCTCAGCAGTCAGCAGCTGAAACTGAAAGTAGGGGCTAAGAATGTGGTAGAACAACTTAGTCTCATAAGGGCCCCTAACAAATGATAAACTACTTGAACTTGATGAAAAGAAACAATAGTTCATTCAACAGGAATCAAAGCCTAAACATAGGCATCTTAGGTTGCTGACATCTAAAGAATCAATCTTATATGACTTTTGTAAGACTGTATCTCTTAAAACACTTGAGTTCATAACTTAATATTTTAGGTAAAGTCACTTATAATAAATGCTTTAGTGAGTGCAAATTTCAGACTATTATATATTTACACCTGAGATAGATTCGTAAAATTAGCAAATTTCTTTTTTTTTGTCATTTTTGAATACCCTGTAGAAAAAAAGTGTGCAAGCTTTAAAGTTCAAAATATTTTTTTTACATTCAACCATTATTATAGCCATAATTTTCCAAAAAAATTCAAACTTTAAATAAATTACCTCCCATAATTTATTCGCTTCCCACTAAAAATCACACCAAAAATGACATTTTAAAGATCTTGAAACAAACCTTTAAAATAAAAATTTATGTTGAAACAATATTTTTAGAAGCAAATCTTAAATAGCTACCAAAATTTTACCTTACAATGCGTTTAACATCACAATACTTGAAATTTTTTCCTAGAAATTAGTAGAGATGAGACAAAAAAGTTAAAGCTAATCCCTATTAATGCAAAAACATGACCTACACTACACAAAGATGAAAAAAATGGCCTCCTTGTTGAAACCAGTGTGAATAGTTAAAAAAACAAAAAAAAAAATTGAATGTCAATATACAAGCTTAACATGAAAAATAAAAATTATTTTGAAAATGGTTAAGCAACCACCAGTGAACTATTTCAATAAGAATAATGAATCTAAATTTCATCTTATTAAGAAATTATTACGTCTTGAGGTCTTCATAGCTTCATTTGATGATAAAATGTTGAAGAAGGAGAAATAGGACTAGGTATTTTTGGTTCTAAAATGTTTTTGATAAACCCAAACAAGGAAATTTTATCTTGATATTTGCACCTTTTATTGGAGGGTAGTAGACAATTTTTAATAAGATTTATACCTACCATACCTAATTTTAATAAAATATTTAATATAACTAATAGCTACATTATCTGTTTAACAAATCTATAACTAACAAACAAATTAGACAAAGCAATTCTAAAACAATTTAAAATTGTTTTTAATCATATATTTTTCTTTGCACAATGATATAACCACTAAAGAGTTTTGGGGTAAACACTACACTATTCAGGAGCCTCTAATTTTGGATTTGTTTTAAATTATATGAAATATGCCTGTTAAAAAAATATGCATTTAAAAATCAAAATATCCTAAATAATAATTTAAAATATACTGTACTTCACACTTAAAAATTCAACTTATTTCATGGCCATGTGACTTTCTAACTGAATTATGTTAACTGTGGCCAATATTTGGTAAGGGTTCAAATTGTGGCTTGTCATCTACACAAGTGGTTCTTAACAAGTGGCCTATGGACCCCTCAGGAGACTGCAACATATTCAAATGGGATCTACAAAGGCATGAAAAAATGTTATGATTTACAGTCAAAATAGAAAGAAAGCATGAAACCATGAAAGTTTGAATAACATATAGAGTCAGAGCTCAGAATAAAAGTTTAACCTACTAAAAACGATATAACAAGGTTTGTAAGTAAAATGCAAACCAGTCTTCTCATTAATTATAACTAAGATTATAATATGTTCGCTTCTCTCCAAATACTAGAATAACCTTGATGGGAAACTTCAAATAAATATTTGATGCACTTTATGAAATTAAATCTTCAGCTGTCTTGGTGGTCTGCAGCAATAAAAGATATTTAATGGGGGTCCATGGTAAAGAAAAGGTTAAGAAGAACCACTGATCTATGCTACTAGCATCAAGCTACGTAATTTAGGAGCTGATTACAGAAATCTTAAAATATTTATTGACACTATTAATAAAGACTTTTAACCAGATTTATTAATGTGTGGAGAAAATCACTAAATCCGCAGTTTCCTTAAAGCTATACATTTTATAATTAAAGCAAAATACCAATATCAACACTTACTTTAGAATGATACTCAGACTTTTAGAGTGTCAAGATTATTTCGAATGAAAAATTAATATATCTTAAAAAAAAATCAATGATTAGGCTATATAATAAAGCCTTACCACTATATAGGCGAATTTGTAATGTCAATAACGATGCAAACTTGTGGTGTAAACATAGTGTTACCATAATTGTTAGCTTTGTGGTAAATTACAACCACATATTGAAAAATGGTTATTTAAATTTTCCTTTCTGCATATTCAAAAGTTTAATGCTTTGTTATATATAATTATATATATATATTTATATATATATATAATCATAAAAAATAACTAAATATATTTTATCTTCTATACAATTTTTAAATTTTAATAATTTAATATTTTTTTTTTTTTTTTTTTTTTTTTTTTTCGTATTGTGGAAGGAGTCCTAACTGACGAAGAGAGTTTCTAAAATTCTAGACAAAATACACGATGATTTCGTGTGAATTTGCGATATTAATTTTATTAGTTTAATTTATTATGATATTATATTTTTTTTTGTTTTTTTTCAGTGAATATACAAAAAATGAATTGAATCAAATATGATTTTTAGTTAATAAATAATAATAATGTAGATATAAGAAAAGATAAAATGTGTACAAATTAGTTATTGGACGATAAAGGAATATCAAAGTGTAAAAATAGGAAAAATATTTTTACCATTTATTAAATTAGAATTCGTGGGGTAGTTTTAATAATTTTTTTTTTTATAATTCTTTTTTATATCTTAAAGGAAGATTTTTGTCTTCACCGATCTAATGATTTTGTAATTTATTTAAAAGAATTTTGTATAGATGTTAGTATTGATCACTTCGATAATGGTTTTATAATCGGCAAAATGAATGCAACACTCCGTATTATCTCAAAGTAAGTTTCTTTGTTTCAAAGTTATTTGTATTATTAGAAGGTTTTGTTAATATATATAATATATTATTATATTATATATATATTATTTATATATATATATATATATTATATATATATATATATATATTATATATATATATATATATATATATTAATATATACGTATATATATTATATATCTAATATATATAATATGTATATTTTTCATATATATATATATATATATCTATATATATCATATAAATATATATTATATATTATATATATATATATATTATATATTATATATATATTATAAAATAGTCAACTTGTACATAGAGACTAAAGATTATACTTGTAAGAGCCACACTCTGGAACCAACTCTGCAAGAAACTTCAAATTGGACCAGTAAGTGCAAACTTGACAAATCTTCAAATGGACACACACACATCCCCTTCACCTCCTGCAGGAGGTGAGATCCTTGGGATCGCCACCCTGTATGCTTGGGGCTCAGAAGATTTCATTTATAATGCTACACTTTTTTTAATCTTGGGATGATAGGTAGTCTTTGTCTCCTCCTATTAGTATGGTTGATAAAGAATTAAATCCAGGTTTCAGAGCATATATCTGCTATAATGTAATAGATCATGCATTCGAGGTCAGACTTGATTTCCAACGCTGTCAAACCCTAATTAATATATTTCACCACTTAATTCAATCAACATTCTTCAATTAAATATTAATGGTATAAAAAATAAACATAAAGAACTTCACCACACCCTAATTAAATACAATTTACACATAGCATTTATAGACAAATCAAATCTCACACAAAACAGTCACCTATTTGAACTTCCTAACAACACAACCCTAAGACTAGACAAACATCCATCCAAACATAGCCTTATTACACTCATACACAAAAATATCCAATTCAGAAACACCACAAATCACACACAAATCCTTATGAAAGACAAAATATCCACTTACCAATCAATCGAAATACAAGTGCATAAAAAGAACATACAACCTAATTAATTTTTATATCCCCCTCCCCCCATCAATATCTCAACATTTTCAATAGGATTATATTAATCCCATAAACACAATATAATAACCTGATATTAGCCGGGGACTTCAATACACATCACTCCACATGGCTTCACATGCACACACGCACGCACACACACACACTTATAAACAATTTATATTTAATCAGCATCCTCAACAACAGAAACGAACCTACTAGAAGACCTTTACAACATAACTAGAACTCCACATCCCCCGATATCTCCTTCTGTTCCCCCAAATTCAAGTTACCACAACATGGCATGAACCTTTCACACTTTCCTCTGATCAGATTACAATATTAATCACAATTCAACGTAAACACCCCACACACACAAAGACACACACACATCCTTCAAAAAAAATATATATTGGGTATATATCAACTATGAAAAGTCAATTGGCAAACTTACAATGACTTCATAGAACAAAAACCTACAATCATTCAAAACATATCTTTCCATCTCTTAGCAAAACAATACAACATTTCAATAAAATATCCTAAAAGCATCCAAAATAAATACACTCCCTTCCCCCCCCCCCAATTCAATCCCAACTTTTCACTAGAAATTGACTAATAAAATAAAGAAACTTCCTCTGATGAAATAGACAACCAAATCAAGACTATAATCAAATCATAAACCTTAACGATAGAATATATATATATATAATTTAATCAACTTAAATCAGAATAAGCCATTAAATCAACACAACAAAAATATTCTGTACAATAAAAAAAATTCACACTTCACATCTGTAAATAAAACAATAAAATCCCTAGCCCAAAAATTCAATGAAATATTATGTCGCAGTACTCTAGAATCAGTCATAAACCCACAGTCCCCACCAATAGATTAGAAATTAAATAACTTAAAAAAATTAAAATCAGCCAAGAAGACCTTCTATTCTCTTCAATAAAAGTACTCGACACTATCAAAAACCTTAAAAAATTCTCAAGGGCCGAGACAAACTATCCAATATTCATTTTAAACACCTGGGAGCCCAAGTTATTGCATTCCTAACTCAAATATTTAGTGTAGTATGGCAAACTAACACTATCTCCTTATTCTGGAAAATGCATATAAATAAAAAGTAAAAAAACTTCGACCCAGTATTAAACTGTGTGGATTTTTTATTTGGAATCTTGTGTACCTTTAAAAATTGAGCGTCTGAATTAGATTTTAATTGTTCTGCCATTTTTTGATATTGTTCATTCAGATGGAATGTAAGAATTAATTGAATCAGAAAATAGTGTGAAATTTGAAAATTCTAATGGTAATTAATCCTATGGAAGATTTATAACCATTTGAAGATCTCCTTTAAAGTTGCGCCTTAAACGATGCCCAATGCTATAGACTTCTTACATGACAAGTGATAAAAACTCCTTCACATTCATCCAAAGTGCTCAAAGATCATGGCAGCAGACTTTATGAAGTTGTGTATTTTTGCACAACAGCACATCCATCAGAATAATAGTGAATCTTGGGGGGGGGGGGTGCCAAAAAAAAATTTTTCATTTTTTTGGGGGGGGAAAAAAAAAAAAAAAATTTTTTTTAAAAAAAAAGGGATTTTAAATGGGAGGCAAAATTGATTTGACATGTTATAACTGAAAATACTGAATGGTCATGAGTCACTGTAAAGTTAAAATTTTTATGGTTTAAGATATTTTGTGTATTATTTTTTATAATAAAACCACGGAAAGGTGTAAAGTTTCTGGATTGTTTGACCTGTGAAAGCTTTGGCTTTCATCTTGAATAACAATGGAGTAATTTTCAGAAAAATCACTAAGAATAATGACTTATTATTTAATTTTAAATGACATAGGCCTACTCAACTGTATATACTGAAATAATAATTATAATCTAATCCATCCATTTCATTTTTACAAAGTTGAAAACTCATTTTTAAAGTTAAGCTTCTATTTAAGAAATTTCCTCCCCTATATTTACTAATTTTTTAAAAAATATGAAAACTCTCTGAATTAAAGATAATCTAAATAAAACTTTTGTAGTACTACCGATGCTAATGAATGAGTAAAAAAATTTATTAGTATTTTTTTTTTAAAATATTTAGTGTCCCCATTCACCTCACAAATTTTAGTGTCCAATTTCACTCTGCTTGATGCTATTCGACTATTAATCAATTATGAATTGAAAATAATGAAATAAAAACTTCGTCTCCGACTTCCCCCTAATGCACTTTTTGGAATTTCTTTTTTCTGAAATTCAAGGCCATATAGTAGGTGACTGAAGACACGAAAAATTAATAATGTATTCTAATAATAAAAGTTTTATTAAAGTTTTAATAAAGCTCCTTCAGCCTGACCGTGGAGGGGTGTGAATCGGACCACCATTGAGGGGTGAATCGGACATCTGTTTAAATTCTTTTACATAATGAAATTATTTATATTTTAATTTTATTCAATATAATAATTATTTGTCATTCAGAAATTGTTTCTTTTAAAAATTTAAAGAAGAAAAAATTTTTTTGAAATAAAAATATGGTTCATCCCTCTCCGCTCAAAATTTTTGACACTTCTTTGATTTCCCTTGTTCTATATAAAATTCAGTGTTTATTTTAATTTTCACGTTATAATAATACTTTTATTATAATTTAAATTAATTATAGCATAATAAAATGTCATATAATAGCGTAAATATGAAAAACATGGTGGGTCGCTTACCATCTTCAATTTTTACAGGGGGGAATGGACAAGTAGGCCCCGGATTTTAACCATAATATGTTTTGGAAAAATTTATTTGCCAGTTTAAAGCTAACATATTCGAGGAATACCTGAAAATTAATAAAATCCATTATCAATTTTTATTTTATAACAAGTTAAAAAAAACTCACATTTTTCAAAAGTGAAATTCTATGAAGGGCATTTTTGTACCCTATTTTAACATTTATTAAAATATAAAAACTTTCTAGATTTAAAGATGATCTAAATAAAATGTGTAGTACTACGCGTGGATTAATATGAGCGAATTATTTTTTTTTTTAATATTTTTTATTTTTAATTTAGAGTGGACCGAATCACCCTAAAGAGGCGGGCCCGGTCAACCCGCGCCCGACGCTATTTAATATATAATATATATATATAATATATATATAAGTATATATACTATTAATTATATATTATATATATATATATATATAATATATATTATATAGTATATATATATAACTTATATATATATATATATATTAATATATATTATATATATATATAGGTGGCGGGGTGACGTGGACCATCTTTAGTAAAAGACTGAGTCTTATTTCAGAAGATTTTTTGGAATTTTTTTTTTTGTAAATCGTTACAATGTAGGTAATAAGCAACAAAAAAATAATAATTAATCTAATATA
>JABUQX010100161.1:25000-30937 GCA_015478945.1 Trachelipus rathkii
ATATCTATATATATTATATATATATATATAGTATATATTATTATATATTATATATAGAGAGAGAGAAGAAGAGTTATATCACAGGTTTTGTAATTTCTTGGCAATAGTTGTGCAAAAAGCTAAAAAAACATCTTGGGATTTCGAACTTTGTTTACCGGACACATAACTGGTAATACTCTAAGATTTCCTTTCTTCGGCAACGTTTTCGTATTCAATTTTAACTAAATAAAAAATAATTTTAATTATGCGATTACTCGATGCATTTTTTTGCAACGTTTCACTTCTAAAATAAATTTACAATAGTCTATAATTGCAAAAAAAACTGCTTTCATTACAGATGTCAAATAAATTAAATACAAATTCATCTTCAATTTTGCACTAAATAAACTAAACCCATGCTGCTCAATGGGTAAGGTATTCAAACTAAGATTTCTGTAATAAAACCAGTGTTTGCAGACGCTTATGGAAAAATTACCACCTGTGCGAAATATCCTTCTAAGGAAAATACCCTCTAGCAATATAGTATATATAATATATAATATTATATAATATTATATATATATATTATATATATATATATATATTATATTTTAACTTTTAATTATTTATATTATTCGGTATATATTATTAAATAAATGCATTAATTATTGCAAAATGTTTCCGAAAATTTTTTCACTTGATTTTTTAATCTATATCATGATTTTTGGCTTGTTTTGATTTTGCTTTTTTTATATTTCTAAAAGTTATTTTGATTTTAAGTGATTTACTTCAATAGAAATAAAAAATTAGAATATATATATAGCAAGGCTACTCTGTTTAAATTTCTACTATTTTAAAATATCACAAAGATATGTTAAAACATATTTCTTTATTTTGCTGGTATGATTTTATCTTATTACAGAATAAATCTTTAGTTGGTTGTTGTTTCATTGTGTCATAGACTATAAGCCTATTTTAAGATTTTGAACCCAGATTAGGGCCTAGGGTTAAAATAATACTTAATCGAACTTAAAATAAAAGTTTGTTTAAAATTAATATTTGCGTGACTTTCCTGTCTATAATCCAAAAATCAAAAATCAAAAGATCATGCTTCATCTTTTTTCCCAAAAATCAAAAAATTCTACCGTATATATATATTATATATATATATAATATATATATAATATATATTTATATTTAATTTAAATATTTCTATAATATCTTATCTCTCAAGTATGGAACCTTCTTAGTATTTATCCTTTTTTCCTATAATTGTTATTTTACCCTCCAAATACCCCCAAAAATAATACCCTTACAATAATCCGCACTGGACTTAGATAATTTTTTGCACTCAGAGAAAATTGGAAATTAGCCTATAATATATATTATATATATTATAATAATATATATATAATAATATAATATAATATAATATATATATATCTAATATATATAGCATATTAATATTATTTTCTTTTTCATTTTTAGTATTACTTTCAATATTCATTAATTTTTTTTTAATTTAAATATTTTTAAATTTTTTACGTAATTTTTTTTTAAATAAAAATAATTGAATTGAATTGAATATATAATTTAATATGATAATGTAATAAATAGTGATGTAGTCGATTGGGTTGAAGACGCAATTTCGACCGTCTGGCGTCATCTTCATCCTTAACGAACGATAAAAAAGGCAAAAAAGTTACGTTTTCCTAAGGTTTTTTTTTCAATATTTTTATGAAAAATATAAATTTAAATTATAGCGCTAATCGGTAAAAAAACTTCAAAGAATTTTTTGATACATTTTTGTAAATTAAAAAGTTTATAGTTTTCATACAATCTATACTTGATCGATATTGGCTTAGTCTCCATAGTACCAATATTTTGTATTTAAAAATTTTTTAATTAATACAGTTTATAGATTTATATGTTTTATAATTCTGTGAAAAAAATATTTTTTTCCTTAACATAAAAGAATAGTTTATAAATTTACTTATTTTATTTCGTATCTTACATTTTGTCAATAAAATTGAATCGTTGATAATTAGTTAAAAACTAGGTCGGATGTACGATAATAGGAAAAGAATGTTGATGTATTGATATATCTGAAAGATTTTGCATTGAATCCTCATCCTTTAATGAAGCGAAATAAAGTTATTTATAAGATTTTCAGAGCGTTATTATTATTTTTATTAAATAAACTAAAAAAAACTATGAAAATCTGTAAAAAAAAAAGGAAAGTAATATATTAAATCACTTGTTTTCATAAACAATGTGTAATTTTTAATATAGTCCTTATCTACTTTGGACTGATGAATTTTCCACAAACACAATAGTTTAAAAATCATTTTTTTAAATTAGAACCTTTAGAGTTTTAATACAGTATTTACAAGATTCCAACTTTCAATAGTTTCACACATTTACTAAAAGTGACTGGAGAAGTGAGAAATTTGAGGGGAAAAAAAAAAAGAAGATGGCTACACAGACAAATTTTATTTGAATTTTGAAAAGGTTTAAAAGACGAAAGAAAAAATTAAATTTTGAAGTTGAAAATTTTTAAATTTTTGAGGAAAACATTGAAAGATGGTTCGATTATAAGGCATTGCTTCTAACTCACCAAATTTTGAATTAAATACTTGACTACTAATTAAAATCACAAAAGCCCAATAGGACTATTTGTCATTGATAGTGCCATAGGCTTATTTACTGTCCTCTATAGCTCTTAAATGTTCAAATAAACATTCATTTTAATTAATTTTGGTAACTATAAAGTTTATTTTTCGCAATACAAAGACAAATTTAAAATAATAACAATAATGCTATTACTACTATTAGGGTTGCCAGATAGATGGAGTACTTTTAGCCACAGATCTAGGTAAATTAGCACAATTAGCCATATATTCTTACATGCGGGATACTTGCAGGGTAATGACCACTGAACCCCAGCTGGCTCATGGGTCATCTCTGTATACAAAAAGGATCATCACAACAGTAGCCACAAATATAAGAATATATGTAAGAATATATGGCTAATTAGTGTTGTGTATCTAATTACACTACTGCTTATTATAATTTTAAACATGCAAAAAAACGTTCCAAATTCGTGGTCGATTGTTGAATGATGTGGAGCGAACTATTTTTGAAACTAGCATTCCTTTTGCATTTAGGTCCGGCACATTTTGATTTCTATATTCTTATGAAAAGTTGTTATTATTAAATAAATTATTTTACTTTTGATTTTTTATCTATAGCCTAATTAAAAATAAAATGCAGCACGACAAAACGTAACGGTTTTCACTACAATGTTTTGTCATCATGAGTTTTTTTCGCTTGGTTGCCTGGGCGAGCGAAAGGCGAGCTCTTGCGCGTGGCGTAGACGTGCTCAGGACAGTCTGCTCGTTAGGAGCAGCCAAAGGCTTGTTAACAATTATTTATTAATTTTTGTGATAATTTAAATTTGATAGCCTAACCCTAGGCCAACATAGGGAAGAGATTTACTGTTTTCTGTGTCTGGTTTATTTGGACCCTTTACAGAACTTTTTGTATTTAATATACAGTATCAAATTATGTTATGTTTAATGTTGATAATTTAAATTAAATTAGGTTTTTTTTTCGTCACAGACTACAGTTACGCCTACCTTATAACTTTTATATATCCCTGGCCTAGGCCTAAGCTAATTTAGCTTGTTTATAATTTTTAATCTATTTTAAAGAGATATTTTATTTTTTTAGGCTTTAGTGATATTTAACTGTAGTTGGTAAAATAATAGGTAGAGGTTAGTAAGTTATAATTAATTAAAGTAATAGTATAGCCTCTGTGTGATAATGTGGGACTGTGAGAGTGAATATGTGATAGCTGCCTGTTTGGTGTTTTATGCCAGAGAATGTTGTTTTAAGGGAAGGAGATTGCAGACTGAGTGAAGATATGATGGATTGATAAGAAGAAGTATTTGAGTTGAAAAGGAGGGAGTGTTAGAAAAAGGTTTAGTAGGGATGTCGGGCGAGGAGGAGCGGGACCTAGGGTAGAGCAGGAATAGTGGATTACCTAGGCAGGAAGATGAGAGGGAAAAGGTAAGTAGTTGATAAAGGTCTGCAGATGAATATAGAGTTGTAAGAATTAGAAATAATAATTTAAAGGTGAGGATCTTGAAAGTCAGTCGCTGTGACTTGCAGTAACATGGGTTCGACTGTCTTCAAAAAAGATGGGAGGGGATCAGAGAGTGCCAATGGTAATGTTTGAGTTTTCTAAGGGAAGACTGATACATTGCTAATTGGAGACTATAGACCAACACAAATGGGATTTACAAAAGAATAATAAAGAACGATTGAGAGTATGTTTATCTCAGGTGCCCAGAGTGAGTGATATCCGTGGATTAGGATAAGATAGAGAGATTGGACTTCTACAAATGTTTAGATTCAGATGTGATTGTGGCATGTTTTTACAGATGATATAAGGACATAGAAAGGTCAGAAAAATTATACAGATTATAGGAGATTGATATCAGAAGATGAAAGCTAGTGGAAGAAGGTGCATGATTTCTGGATTTACCTAGGTAGGTGCAGGTCAGAGGAATGGGGGAGTAGGGCTTAAGTGTAAATGAAGGGTTAGGAAATTATGTTTTTCTAGAATTATTAGGTTTTTGATTTGGTGGAGAGAATTTCCTGGATAAAGATCTTTTGCAAGCAGATGGAGTTCATTGAGTCGTAAAGGTGTTGGGCTTTTCAGTACGAGTTTGGAGACTTGTTTAGCCAAAAATGGTAAAGTTGGGGGTGATGGGTTAAATCTAGATACAAATAATGCAATGGTAACTATATAGTGGGGAGATATGAATAAAGCGTGTTGCTTACAAGGTTCAAGATAATGGATGATTGATCATAAAATAACAGCATTCGAGTATCAAAAATTTCCTTACACAAATGTCATAGCCTTAGAAATATAAAAATGAGCTGATTAGTTATATATACCATAAATGAGAAATCTAGACATTATTTGCATAACTAAGAAGATGTGTTAATGAAAGAATTATATGGATGAGACTCTTTCAGGCTATGAATAGACGGAATTCACTTATGTATGACCAAGCGTAGAGGAAAATGAAGGGTGGTTGGGTGGCGCTTATGTTAAAGCGAATATTCAATTTATTAATATGACTTTAAAATGAATCATTGATAATTGAATTGGTGTGGGTAGATATTTTATATACATAAAATCGATTTAGAATAGGGCATATTTATAGACCTCCTGGCCGAGTCAAGAAATTAGACGTGGAAATTGTGAAAGAAATAGAGACAGGCATGCACAAGTAAGAAAAAGGTATAGTCTATGGGTGATATCTTAATTTTCTGGCAATTCATTGGGATTTTTGTCTAATATGGACCATAGTAATTCTGTATATTGATAAATTGTAATAACTAATAATTTTGACCCAGATGGTGCAAGAACCCACAAAGATAACGAAATGCACTACTAACTTAATAATTAACGTAAGATGAAAGTGGTGGATGAAGTTAGAAATTGAGGAGAATTTAGGACTTTAGTGACCACAATATTAATTTAGATTTAATATGAATGTAATATCTGGGCCAAAATTGCGTTAATAAGGAAAGATCTTAGATTTCGCGAAATGGCGATTTTACACTTTCGAGACATGCTTGTTAACAATAACTGGGGTAAAAGAGTTTTGGGACAATGTTTTATCATGTGGGAACATTTAAAAATTTTAATGATATTAGTCAGTATGTTTTAAAGATAACCCATTAGGGGTGGCAAAGAGAAACCTGTATTGGTGGAATAGGAGAAAGAGAGGAAATTAATTGAAAAGCGTAGAGTGTTTTAAAATATTCAAAGGTAGTAATAGGAGGAAAAATGTAGAAAATTATAGGAAAAATAGAAATGACCTTAACCAGTCAATAAAGTAGGGCAAGAGAGAGAGGCAGAAATTAATTTAGCAGGAATAG
>JABUQX010100162.1:20000-22500 GCA_015478945.1 Trachelipus rathkii
AATAATAATAATAATATAATAATAATAATAATAATAATAATAATAATAATAATAATAATAATAATAATATTAATAATAATAATAATAATAAAAATAATTATAATAATAATAATTATAATTATTAATAGTAATAACAAGAACAATAATAATAATAATAATAATAATAATAATAATAATAATAATAATAATAATAATAATAATAATATATAAATATAACTAGTATAATAACAATAATAATAATAATAATAATAACAATAACAATAACAATAACAATAATAATAATAATAATAATAATAATAATAATAATAATAATAATAATAATAATAATAATAATAATAATAATAATAATAATAATAATAATAATAATAATAATAATAATAATAATAATGATAAAATAATCATATGATTATAATAACATGAACAAGTATTTGAGAAGCCGACATATCTTTTATGAGTCCATCCAGAATAAAATAATAACAATAGAAATATTAATAATAATAATAAAAATAATAATGATAATAATAATAATAATAATAATAATAATAATAATAATAATAATAATAAAAATAATAATAATGATAATAATAATAATAATAATAATAATAATAATAATAATAATAATAATAATAATAATAATAATAATAATAATAATAATAATAATAATAATAATAATAATAATAATAATAATAATAATAATAATAATAATAATAATAATAACAATAACAATAATAATAATAATAATAATAATAATAAATAATAATAATAATAATAATAATAATAATAATAATAATAATAATAATAATAATAATAATAATAATAATAATAATAATAATAATAATAATAATAAAAATAATAAAAATAATAATAATAATAATAATAATAATAATAATAATAATAATAATAATAATAATAATAATAATAATAATAATAATAATAATAATAATAATAATAATAATAATAATAATAATAATAATAATAATAATAATAATAATAATAATAATAATAATAATAATAATAATATTAATAATAATAATAATAATAATAATAATAATAATAATAATAAATAGTAATATTATTAGTACTTATTTATGCAGCTGTTTTGAGTTTACTTGTAAATGGCAATATAGTAATAGTATTAGTACTTATTTATATAGCTTTTTTTGAGTTTACTTGTAAATGATATAAGAGAATTTTCATTTTTTAATTCTCGAGGTAAATCGTTATAGACTTTAGCACATTTATAGCTAACTGCTTGTCTAGCTTTTTCTAACCTATAGAAAGGAGGATTTACGTGAGCACTATTTCTTAGATTTATATCTCTTTGAATTTGGTTATTATGAAAGTTAGATATTAGGAAGTTACATGCCTTATTTTGTAGTATCTTGTGCTGTTCCTTTAATAGAGATAACTTCAATAGGTCTTCAAATTGTAACATTTTAAGTTTTTTAAATAAAGGTGCTGTATGCTCATGAAAGTTTTTAGTGGGGCTTAACAGTCGGATGAAGCGTTTTTGCATCAAAATAACCGAATTAATAGCTTATTTGCTAGCTATGCCATAGACTGGAAGACAATATAATAGATGTGGGTGTATATGTGCATAGTATATCTTCTTCAATATATATAACGGAATGAATTTTTTCAATTTGACTAGTATATACATATATTTCGCTAGTTTACTCACTAGCTGGTTGATATGTTCTTTGAATGTCATTTTTTCATCTAACGTTACCCCAAGTATTTTAGCATTTGTGACTCTTTTCAAGTCAACTCCTTTAATTTTTATGTTGAAATTATCAGCTATAGTTTTGTTGCTTATTATGATGTATGACGTTTTTTGCAAGTTTAGTGAAAGTTTATTAGAATCTATCCATGTTGTGATCTTATTTAAGACGTCTGCTGCTTTTAGTGATAGTGTAGCCGGATTTTTATCCTTTATTAATATTGAAATATCATCAGCAAATGAGACCATGAAAGATTCGTGTGAATTAAATACATCATTGGTATACAATGTAAATAATAATGGGCCAAGAATAGATCCTTGTGGAACACCGCAAGTTGTTTGTAGTGGTTCAGAGCATGTTTCACCTATTTTCACATACTGAGATCTTCCACTAAGATATGTTTTAAACCATTGTAGTGTGTTTCCCTTTATTCCCATCTTATTCATTTTGTTAAGTAGTATATCATGATCTATTGTATCAAAAGCTTTTGTAAGATCCAATAATATAAGTGCAGTTGAATTTTTATTTTCTATATTTTCATATATTTTTTCAGTCAAACAAACAAGGGCTTCAGTTGTTGATCTGTTCTTTCTAAAACCAAATTGAAAGTCGTTGATAATATTATTCGTATTAAGATAATTTATTATTCGATTTAATACTAGTTTTTCGAGTATTTTGCTAATGGTATGTGTAATTGAAATCGGTCTATAGTTTTTAGGATCAGTTTTATCACCCTTTTTATGTGCAGGTGTGACACGTGAGACTTTTAAGATTTCTGG
>JABUQX010100162.1:27500-43878 GCA_015478945.1 Trachelipus rathkii
TCAAACAAAAAGTAAAGAGTGAACGACCTCCCAACAGATAGGGTCAACCGCGAAATATATAAATATATATATGCTATTAGAATATATATATATATATATATATATATATATATATATATATATATATATATATATATATATATATATATATATATATATATATATATATTACTATATATATAAATATATATATAAATATATATAAATATATATATATGTATATGTAATAATAATAATAATATGTATATGTAATAATAGCCAGCAAAATATATATATAACAAATTAATAATATATATATAATATATATGTAATAATATAATAATAATAACCAATAATAATATAATATATGTATAGTATATATATATGTAATAATAATAATAATAATAATAACTATATATGTAATATATAATATTTAAACATGACATAATAATAATATATATACAATATATATATATAATATAATAATATAATAAACCTAATAATATATATATATATATATATATATATATCTATATGTATAATAATATATATATATTAATATATATATATATATACATATATGTATCTAAGTTTCTTTTAGTGACTTGAATTTCATAAGGACCCAAATTCAGATTTTAAAAGGTTTCTACATCTAGATCCGCCCCTGTAAATCTACAGGCTATATATATATATATATATATATATATATATATATATATATTATTAAAATTGGAATGTGAAATAAAATATTTTTTAATGAAAGTTTGTGTTTCAATATGCTTTTGGTCTCAAATTCGTGTGCATTTCAATTATTAACTCTTTGCCAAACTATATTTATTCCTTAAAAGATGTTATGTGTTTTAAATTGTAAATATTGGAATCATGAAACCGGAACACTTTTGAGGAAGTTAAATAGCTGGAGTTGATATGCTGGAATAATTATTCAAAATCAAAGCTTTTACGTTTTCGACCTCGTACTGTCAAGTCGCTGATCTCGAACTCGTCCTGAAAATTAAAGGTCAAATTTTGTTTATCGTTAAGTCGTTAAAAAGAAGTGGATGTTTTCTTAAAGATTCCTACTTGATTGCATTAAGTGTTAACGTTGAAAAAGGTGTTAAAACTTATAATCACTAAGGCCTTATATAATGTGATTTTTGTGTAACTTTATTAAGTGCATAGTAACGCTTTTTTCTTCAATAACTAACGCTTAAGATTCAAATTCAACTTTATTATCGAAAATACGTTAATGACAATACGTATTGTTAGGAATTATTTCTACCTATGCTAAGAAGCCGGTGAAACTAACATTGATAGCACCGGTGTTGAAAATAACAATTTCAAATCCGAAATCAGGACTGGGATAAGAAGTTTCAGTTTTTCAACAAGTAAGTTGTTTGTTCCTTTCACCATAGGTGGATAATTCCATTTATTATATTTATGCATTAAAACACATAACATTTATTAATTCAGTTTAACTGTCGTAAATTTACTATTCTTAAAAACTATTCTACGTTGGTATTAAGGTTGTATCTATAAATTTCTAATCACAGTCCTGATTTCGGATTTGAAATTGTTATTTTCAACACCGGTGCTATCAATGTTAGTTTCACCGGCTTCTTAGCATAGGTAGAAATAATTCCTAACAATACGTATTGTCATTAACGTATTTTCGATAATAAAGTTGAATTTAAATCTTAAGCGTTAGTTATTGAAGAAAAAAGCGTTACTATGCATTTAATAAAGTTACACAAAAATCACATTATATAAGGCCTTAGTGATTATAAGTTTTAACACCTTTTTCAACGTTAACACTTAATGCAATCAAGTAGGAAGTTCTTTTAGAAAACATTCACTTCTTTTTAACGACTTAACGATAAACAAAATTTGACCTTTAATTTTCAGGACGAGTTCGATTAGCGACTTAACAGCACAAGGTTCCAAACGAAAAAGCCTTGATTTTGAATAATTATTCCAGCATATCAACTCCAGCTATTTAACTATGTCGGAAAACGAACACTGCGCATAGATTATGTCGAAAAACAATCACCGCGCATAGACTATGTCGAAAAACAATCACCGCGCATAGACTATATTCGAAAAAACAATCACCACTTGCATAGACTATAAAAATAAACACTGCACATAGACTATGCGCAGTTTTGGTTTTCCGACATAGTCTATGTGCAGTGTTTATTTTTCGACATAGTCTATGCGCGGTGATTGTTTTTCGACATAGTCTATGCGCGGTGATTGTTTTTCGACATAGTCTATGCGCAGTGATTGTTTTTCGACATAGTCTATGCGCAGTGTTTGTTTTCCGACATAGTCTATGTGCAGGTGTTTGTTACGACGCAGTCTATGCGCGGTGATTGTTTTCGACATAGTCTATGCGCAGTTATTGTTTTCGACATAGTCTATGCGCAGTTTTGGTTTTCCGACATAGTCTATGTGCAGGGTTTGATACCGACATAATTATGCGCAGTGTTTGTTTTCGACAGCCTATGCGCGGTGACTGTTTCAAACCTAGTCTATGCACACAGTGTTTGTTTTCGACATAGCCATGCGCGGTGACTGTTGCACCGACTTATAAATCTCATCTTTGGTGTTTATTTTCGACGCAGATCACATGCAGTGTTTGTTTTCGACAGCTATATACGGTGATTGTTTCAGACATAGTCTGTGCGCAGTGTTTGTTTTTTGACATATCCTATGCGCGGTGATTGTTTTCCGACATAGTCTGTGCGCAGTGTTGTTTTTCGACATTATCTATGCGCAGTAGTTGTTATCCGACATAGTATATGCGCAGTGGTTGTTTTTCGACTTATAGTATATGCGCAGTAGTTGTTTTTCGATATAGTCTATGCGCGGTGATTGTTTTTCGACATAGTTTTTTTTCGACATAGTATATGCGCAGTGGTTGTTTTTCGACATAGTCTATGCGCAGGGGTTATTTTTTTTGACATAGTTACTGCGCACTAGTGTATTATTTTTCATTCGTTCCATTCTTTCTCGATTTGTTCTTTCTACTATCAATATGGACATCATTCAAGACTTAGATCTGAAAGAGGCTGCTGATTTTCATGACCTAATGCCTACAGATCTTTCAGGAGAGGAAATATCTAGCCTCAAGTCAAGTCTTCTTAAAGACTTGGGTCCTCTTAGGTTAAAAAGGGGACACTTAAGAAGAAAACTTACTCTCTGTTGTAAACACTTTCCTATAGAAGAGGAAGGTGATGAGGACTCTCCCACCTTTTACGATCCAGTTGTTGTAAAAACTGTATTTGAAAAGGTGACAACAGTCATGAGTGAGATTAAAGCTCAAGACACTATCATTGAAAACTTAATATTGGGGGCTGAATATACGAAAGTTGACCAAGCCATACTTGACGAAGAACTTACAGCCACTGATACCTACCATATTAAGATGGCTAAAGCGCTTCACTTGTTAAAAGACAAGTATGGTTATAACTCAGATTCGAGAAAGTCGTCTAGTGCCTCTTCAGAGAAGTCAAACTCAAAGGAGAATTGCTGTCATTATCCTTCTAGCTTAAAGATTCCTGCCTTAAAGTGTGGAGATTTCTCGGGAGATAAAGACAAGCATTCTTTCCGCTCTTTTCTCCAACCTTTCAATAACGTATATGGAGAGAGAAGAGACATCTCAAAGGCCATCAAACTTCAATATTTAAAATCACATTTGAAGGGATATGCTCTGAAGGACATTGAGTTCTTGTCAGGCACGGATGACAATTATGATGTTGCCTTAACCATCTTAAAGGAACATTATCTAGATAAAGCATTCATTATTGACTCTATTTTACATGAGTTAGATTCGGCTCCTCCTCTAGACGGAAGACAGTTGGAACCTGTCCGGTCTTTCATTTTAAAGGTTCGGGCTAACTTGAAGGAACTTAAGGAACTTGGAGTTGACTTTTTTCAAGAGGATTCATCCGGTTGCAAGTTAATAAGTCATATCGTGGTTGATAAGCTTCCTATTTCATTTTTGAGAGAGTTGAAGCTGTCTACGAAGGAACAATATCCTTCCATCAACCTCATATTCAAAGAACACAATCAAATCATTCATAATATGGAAAGATTTCGAACTCCAAAATCTTACACTCAATCTCCCTCTTCTGGTTCTTCTCGTTCTTCTTTTGATTCAAAAAGGAGAAACAGAAATGGGAAAAAGTTTCCTTCTGTACCATCTGAACAGAGTCATACTTTCAATACATCCAAAGGTGATAGTGTAAATAAAAAGACATCATCTCCATCTTCGTCAAATGTTCAAGCATCGTCTGAAATTAAATGTAAGTTGTGCAGTGGGAAGCATTTCCTTTCAGAATGCACAGTTTATGAATCTCCCAAGGCCAAAAGGGACAGATGTGTCGTGCTTAAGCTGTGCAGCAACTGTTCCAGCTTGAAACATATGGTGGATATGTGTCCAGCAAAAACACTCAACCTTAAGTACCCTTGCTTAAATTGCAAGAGTAGAAAGCATCTTACTGCTCTTTGTCCATCTGAAATTCGTACTCAACATCGGAACAACAATCGAAAAGATGCCGATGAAGAAAGTAATTCTGGTATTAGCAACCACAACCACTTGTGTATCAATACCGGACAGTCATCTGCCTCCCAAATCTTACCTACCATCACCATCACAGTAAGACACAAGAATAAGTCTGTGCCTGTTCGTTCATTAATCGACTTAGGTTCACAGAGAACCTATGCTAGTCCAAGATTGCTCAATAAATTCGACATCAATTGTGAGCAATTACCCAAGATTGACAATCCCATCAAAACCTTCATCGGAGAGCAGGTTCGTTCCTCTTATTTAACTAATTTGGATCTCAACTGTTGTTGTGATTCATTTATATCAATTCCTGTTCTTGTAGACCCTTCTTTAGATGTGGGTTTTACTGTTAATGGACTGGCATCTGCTATTTGTAGAATTTCGTCAAAATACAAAGTAGCTGATAACTCATTTGTAGGTCCTTATGGGGACTCTGTGAATAACATCGACCTTTTGCTTGGCACTGACGCTCTTTGTCATATGAGGCACTTCCAAATGGTAGAATGTTTGGAAGGAAGTGCTATTTCAACTTGTTTCGGTTTAGTTCCTTTCGGTCCTGTGGATTCTTTTCTACTTCCACATCAAAAAGACTTTCTGTACAGAAAGCAGTCTGTTAACTCATCACGAGAACATGATGAGGAAGATTCATGACTAACAATGTCTGTCTCTTCATTGCCCTACCAATTTGTCAACGCTCCTCAAACCCTCGTAAACTCAATCCTAGATCCCCATCCTTCCTACCCTGATGTCATCGATCTTTCCTCGAATCAAAAGGATACTGAACTTGGTCTGGAGCATCTGTACAGTCTGGAGTCCATGGGAATTCAGGAAGAAAAAGATTATGGTACTACCGACAAAGAATTTATAACTAAATTCCACAACTCCATTCAATTTATCGATGGAAAGTACCACATCGAAATCCCTTGGATTCAGGATTTGCTGCATCAAGTTCCATCCAACTATAATGTTGCTTTAAGTACACTAAAACGAGTCAAGAATCGTCTCAACAATCAGGGACTCGACAAAGCATACAGTGATGTCTTTAAAGAGCAGCTGAAAAACGGCATAATTGAAATCATCAAAGTATCTCCGAAGGACTTCCATAAATATGTATGGGTTCCCCACAGGCCTGTCATAAGAATGGCTGATCAGGTATCAACTAAGATTAGACCTGTATTCAATTGCAGTCTTCGTACAAAAGGAGCTCCTTCCCTTAATCAAGCCTGTTATCCAGGTATAGATTTGTTGGTTCCCCTTCTTCGTCTTCTTTTAGCTTTTCGAACCAATAAATATGTGGTTGTTGCGGACATTTCTAAAGCTTTCTTACAAATCTATCTCAAGCAAGAAAGTGACCGTAACAAGTTTTGTTTCTTCTGGGAAGAAGATGGCAGGCTTGTTACTTATCGGTACGCAACCATCATATTCGGACTTGCTGTTTCTCCCTACATTTTGGGAGCTGTTATTAGACACCACATTCAGAATAACTATCCTTATGATTTAGTCTCTCGTCTTCTGATAAATAATCTTTATGTAGATAATTTTATTTACACTCACTCGTCCCCAGAAGTACTGAGAAACATTTACACCACATCAGTTCAAAGAATGAAGGAAGGAGGATTCAACTTGTGTTCTTGGAACACTAACCATTCAGATCTTAAGGCTCAAATAAAACAGGATAACATGTTTTCTTCCCATAACTGCGAAGAGGAAAAAGTTCCAGGTTACCTTTACCATCCTGGTAATGACACCCTGAGACTCGCATACTTTGAGTTATCATCAGTCAGTTCAAAAAGAGATCTGCTCTCTCAAGTTAATAAAATCTTTGATCCTCTTGCATTGTTTCTTCCTGTCACATTGAGAGGTCGACTTTTGATGAGACGTATATGGGAAAAACAAATGAGTTGGGATGACCCTATCGATCTTGAAATAAAGGAGGATTGGGAAAAATTAAGGGCCGATCTTGACTCTCTTAAGAGTTTATCGTTCAATCGTTTTTGTTTTGATACCTCATCGACTAATGCAACCCTTAACATCTTTTGCGATGCTAGTTCAAAGAGCTATGGATTTGCGGCTTACATCACCTCCCCAGAACAAGGTCCTTCGTTAATGTGGGCCAAATCTAAAGTAGCTCCTCTCAAGGGAAAAACCCTTCCTTGTTTAGAGCTTTTATCCATCTTTCTGGCGCTTAAATGCCTTCCGCAGATCGTGACTAGCCTACAAGAGGTTGAATTTAGTAAGGTCAACGTCTTCTCTGACTCCCAAATCGTTCTTGCATGGGTAGCTGGAGGAGGTAGCAGGACAAAACAAATTTTCGTTCGGAATCGTATACAGGACATTAAGAGTATGGTTTCATCTATGAGAAACGATAATTTAATACCGATCTCATTTAACTACGTCAAAACAGATGAAAACCCTGCAGATCTTATAACTCGTGGTTTGTCCTGTCGCGAATTCATGAAGAAGCTCGAACTATGGAAGAATGGACCAGCTTGGCTTAAACACGACCAAGTGTATTGGCCTAGTTATCAGCAAACAAGGAGTGTACAGGAAGGGCTTTCAACTACCTTCACAGTCATTCAAGCCCCACCTCCTCCTATTATTGACATGACCAAGTATTCTTCCCTTTCAACTTTGTTAAGAGTATGTGCTTTACTCTACAAATTCGGCACATCTTCCATCGATCCTACTGAAAATGATAGGAAAGCTCGACTTTTCTTGCTCAAGATTATGCAACAAGAAAGTTTTCCTGTCGAACTTCGTTTTTTGAGAGAGATTCAATCGGGATCAACTTCTTCAAAACCACCTGATTTAGTTTCTCGCCTGAACTTCTTTTTGGACGATTTGGGTCTTATAAGAAGTAAAGGACGGTTGTCTCGCACTAACTACTATAGTTTCGAGATAGTCAATCCAGTAGTCCTTGGCAAGTCCCATCATCTTACCACCCTGATTGTCAGAGATGCACATGTTTCTTGTAAACATCTCGGCATTCAAGCAACTTTGACCTTCATTCGTTTAAAGGGCTACTGGATAACTTCAGCTCGTCATACAATAAGAAGAGTTTTATCGGAATGTGTGACTTGTACAAAATTCAACAGCTTTTCTTATTCTTATCCGAAATTTACTAATTTCACAAAAGCGCAAGTCAATTTCTATCGTCCTTTCTCAAATGTTGGAGTGGATTTTACTAAACATTTTTTCATTAAAATTAAAGGGTCCACCCAACCTCAAAAAATGTATATTCTTCTTTACACCTGCCTCAATATTCGTTGTGTTTATTTGGATCTTATCCCAGATATGTCTGCTAGGGCATTCGTTCAATCGTTCCAACGCTTTGTGGCTAGGTTTGGAGTCCCTGAATTTTTATATAGCGACAATGCCCGGTCTTTTAATAAAGGTGCGGATGCTCTCGAGCAGTTTGTTGTATCAGAGGTGGGTTCCGAATTTTTGCGTAAAAATCACATTAAACATATCCGCATTCCCCTATACAGCCCTTGGATGGGAAGTATGTGGGAAAGGTCAATTCGGACTGTTAAAAATTGTCTCTATAAGACTGTTGGACGTAAAAATTTGGAATATTTCGATTTCACAACAGCATTGGCAGACATTGCTAATGCTATCAATTCGAGGCCATTAACATATACTTCTTCGGATAATGATATAGTGCCTCTCACTCCTAACTGTTTTTTAAAACCGTTAGCTAATTCAAGTATCGTATTAAACGAGCCCATTCCTACCGATTCCCCTTCAAGAGAAGAACTAATCCAATCCCTTAAACGATCTACTGAAATATTCGAAGACTTCCGGACTCGGTGGTATAATGAGTATTTATTAAGTTTGAGAGAGATGGGAAAAGACCTCTATCAAGTCTCATGGAAAAATAGGGTGAAAGTAGGAGACATCGTACTTATTAAAAGTCCGGTCAAAGAGCGACCATATTGGCAAATGGGCATTATTCAACTGCTTATTTATGGAGATGATAATAAGGTTCGTTCAGTCCAGGTTCGAACTCCTGGAGGTCAAATGAATGTTTACCCCATAAAGCATTTATTCCCTTTAGAGCTATCATTAACACACAGTGGAAGTCAAGTCAAATCTCAAGGAAATAGTTCTGCTTCAAATTCAATGGTGCCACTACCACCATCATCTCAGCAAGTAACAATTCCTGCCCCTACCACAATTAATGATACTCCCGCGGTTGCAAATTCATTGCGTCCCAGAAGGAAAGCAGCTATAGTAGCACGTTCGAAATTTTTGAATATCGGTAATGAATCGGAATCGGAATCGGAATCATCCGAGAGTTCTGATTAATCAAATTCTTTTGTTTTGTTTTTTTTTTTAAATGACACGAATTCGTCGAAATCCGTGCCATCGCCCCCGCCCAGTGTATTAAAATTGGAATGCGAATCGAGAGCTTAAAATATTTCGTAATGAAAGTTTGCGTTTCAATATGCTTTTGGTCTCAAATTCGTGTGCATTTCAATTATTAACTCTTTGCCAAACTATATTTATTCCTTAAAAGATGTTATGTGTTTTAAATTGTAAATATTGGAATCATGAAACCGGAACACTTTTGAGGAAGTTAAATAGCTGGAGTTGATATGCTGGAATAATTATTCAAAATCAAAGCTTTTTCGTTTGGAACCTCGTGCTGTTAAGTCGCTAATCGAACTCGTCCTGAAAATTAAAGGTCAAATTTTGTTTATCGTTAAGTCGTTAAAAAGAAGTGGATGTTTTCTTAAAGAACTTCCTTCTTGTTTGCATTAAGTGTTAACGTTTAAAAAAGTGTTAAAACTTATAATCACTAAGGCCTTATATAATGTGATTTTTGTGTAACTTTATTAAGTGCATAGTAACGCTTTTTTTCTTCAATAACTAACGCTTAAGATTCAATTCAACTTTATTATCGAAAATACGTTAATGACAATACGTATTGTTAGGAATTATTTCTACCTATGCTAAGAAGCCGGTGAAACTAACATTGATAGCACCGGTGTTGAAAATAACAATTTCAAATCCGAAATCAGGACTAGGATAAGAAGTTTCAGTTTTTCAACAAGTAAGTTGTTTGTTCCTTTCACCATAGGTGGATAATTCCATTTATTATATTTATGCATTAAAACACATAACATTTATTAATTCAGTTTAACTGTCGTAAATTTACTATTCTTAAAAACTATTCTACGTTGGTATTAAGGTTGTATCTATAAATTTCTACTCACATAGATACGATTTTAATAATGTATAGAGATATGCTTGACAAAGTGTGAATAGGGTACGTCTTTGTATGCTATGTTGGTTACTTTACTGCTGTTATGTGTGGAACTTTGTTAACGTTAACCGTTTATTCCTGTTTAAGATGTGTTAGGTTCGTCGTTGGGGGTTATATTCATAGTTTAGATGATGCTAAGTATGCTTTATTAATGTGATGTTACTGTGTCAGTGTAAGGTTAACGATAATATGTTAGAGATATGCTTGAAAAAAGTAAGAATAGGTTACGTTTTGCATGCAGTGTTAGTTACTTTAGTGGTGTTAAGTGTGGAACTTTGTTAATGTTAACAGTTTATTCGTGTGTAAGTTGTGTTAGGTTTGTCTTTGTACATTATTTTCTTAGTTCATGTTACGCCATGTTAGCTTTATTGATGGGGAAACCTTATTATGTTAGAGTATATTCGTTGATCAGTATGATAGTTAACCAATGTTGTGATAAATTTTTGCTAAATGTTACTGTGTCAGTGTAAGGTTAACGTTAATATGTTAGAGATATGCTTGACAAAGTGTGAATAGGGTACGTCTTTGTATGCTATGTTGGTTACTTTACTGTTGTTATGTGTGGAACTTTGATAACGTTAACAGTTTATTCATGTTTAAGGCGTGTCAGGTTTGTCTTTGTGGGTTATATTCATAGTTTAGATGATGCTAAGTAAGTTTTATTAATGTGAAAACTTTGTTACGTTAACATATATTGATTGATCTTTGTATAAAGAACTTGATTTTATGTTATGTTTATCCAAAATGATACTCGAAATGTGACTTGAATCAATAGATCAATAGATCAATAGATCACAACTGGACAGGAGGGTGGCGGAATGGTGGATGGATGGTGGTTTGATTTACTGATTTACTGATTTAGGGTATGTAAAACATGAAAATTTTAGTAAAAAATATGACTTTAATCAATAGATTTATTTATTTATTTATTTATTTTTATTTTATTTTTTTCTTGATGGTCCTGAAACCATTATTTTCGAAATCTACAGACCCAATAACATATATAAAGACACCAATATTGTATCATTACACAAATATTTAATAACTCGGCACCGCACCGGAGCCAGCACCGGTGCATCTGTCAACTCCTACTCCTCTGAGTCAGACTCCTTCTTCATTCTTTCCCTCTTTATTCTTCCTTCATCCTTCTTCATTCCTCCTTCGGTCTCTGTTTTGCACTCTGTGCTTTTTTTCAGTCGAGACCCCCTAATGGGGGGTCCTAGACACCCTATACGGACTTATAACCATCATATTCGAACTCTACGACCTCAATAACCCATATAAGGACACCAACATTGTTGTTATACGACTGTTTATTAACTCGGCACCGCAGTGGCTCCAGCACCGGTGCCACTACCAACTCTGAATCCTTCTCCCACTCCTCCTTCCTCATTCTTCTTCCTTCCTCCTTTCCTCCTCCTTCCTTCCTTTCTTCTTCTCCTTTCTTCTTCTTCTTCCTCTGTTTTGCATTCCATGCATTTCTTCTTCTTCTTTTTTTTTCAAAGGGGGACCCCCTCCAGGGAGGTCCCTGGACTCAGAAGCCGAATCCGTTTCCATCTCCGACTCCGACTCCAACTCCTCTACCCTGTCTCCAAATTTCAGTCTTCTACGATCATTTTAATTTTTTAAGGGGGCAGCGTCCCCCCTTTCGGGGGGACGCAGAGGAACGTAATCTCGTCTCCGACGAGATTACGTCATCATATAGCTCACATCCTAATTTTATCCCGATTCGTTAAGCCTAACATGGTTTTCAGGACGTATTTGACCTTGGCGCTAAGGGGGCAACACCCCCTTAGGGGTGACCTACGGTCACCAAAACTCACCTGTGATCAGTTTATCACATACATAGATTATATTCCAAGTTTCAGACCTATATCTCTATTCCTTCCTAGCGAAAGAAGTGGTCGCGGAGACTGGTCTGATACTACAACGATTAATCGAATGTTAATTATTGTAATTATTTTCTTTCGATTATATTTTTCATTGTTAAAAGCCAACCAGAGCACGTAGAAAGACGATTTAAACATCGATATAGGGGTAATCGATCACGATAAATCGATTGGAACCATCAAAAATGATCTATCGATCATTTAAAACCTTCTAGGAACCAAAAAGCCCCCTTTTGGGGGCTCCGCCCCCTTTCGGGAGGCCTAACCTCCAAAAACGGTCTTCCAGACCTTAAATTCGGTCTCACCGACCTTAAAAACCCTAGGTTTGACATATCAAACGTCAAAATCTGATGAAATGATGGAAATTTCCAAGTCAGCTGTCGACATGACTGGAATTTCCAAAAACCTTCCAAAATAATTTTCAAGTCTTTGCTTTCGACGTGCAGGGCTGACAATGGGAAAAAATCCCCAAAATCCTCCGGAGTTGGGGATCTTGACCTGAATTATGGACAAAACGTTAAAAAAAAGTAGCTAAAAATGTTAAAAGTTGTCAAAATGCTAAAAAAGGTCAAATTTAACGGATTAGGTTGCCAGATTTAACGACAAATCTGGCAAAACGTTAAAAAAAGTAGCAAAATTCCTAAAAAAAATGGTAAAAATTACCAAAAATGAGCAAAATTAACGGATTAGGGTGCCAGATTTAGCGACAAATCTGGCAGCCTTCAGTTTGGCCGTCAGTTTCCCCCCTATACTATATATATATATATATATATATATATATATATATATATATATATATATATATATATATATATATATATATATATATATATATATATCAAACATCCGCATCCGCGGATGTTAAAATCAAACCATCCCTCATATATATATATATATATATATATATATATATATATATATATATATATATATATATATATATATATATATATATATATATATATATATATATATATATACTATTTATATATCTATATATATATATATATCATAGAAACAATTTTAATATATATATATATATATTTCTCACCTTTCTCACCAAGCGCCTCCGTGTAGGGTCATCCCCTGTCGTTTGCAATGCTCCTCCACAGGACCCTCTCTTCGTACAGTCGATGTTCCTCCACCTGATCCAGCGTCCATCCTCTCTTCGCCACAGCCGCCGCCACTCCATCCTTCCATCTTTTCCTTGGTCGTCCCGCCGGTCTTCTACCTGCAGGCTGCCATGCATAAAATCTGGCCGGGTATCTATCTTCATCCATCCTTCTGATGTGTCCATACCATCTCAGTTGTTGTCTCTCGATCAAATCCTCCACCGCCTCGACCCCCAACTCCTCTCTTATCTCAGTATTCCTTCTTCTCTCTCTTCTGGTCACCCCTACTATCAACCTCAACACCCTCATCTCCGCCGCCACGATCTTACTCCTTGTTCTAGTTGTAAGTGTCCACGACTCCGACCCAAACAAAAGTACCGGTCTCAGAATCGTGGTATAAATAAGTGTTTTAACCTGTCTCGTCACATGTCTGTTTCTCAGCAAGGGATACAACTATATATATATATATATATATATATATATATATATATATATATATATATATATATATATATATATATATATATATATATATATATATACTCTTTACTCTCTCTATATATCTATATATCTCTTTCTTTCTTCACTTCCTCTTTGCCCAAGATTGGGGGGTAAGGTGCTGTACAAACATCGGAAAAGAAAAGCAGTAGGAGAGGAGAACATGACAAACGTCGAAAAAGCAAGCCTTACCGCCCCCTCTGTACCATTAATTAGTGAGAACTCATCAGACAGAAAATCCACCCTAGAGCATCACGGGACTGCGACGGACCCTCACTATAGTAAATCGTCAATGTAAGGGTTCATCCCTTAGCCCAGGTGGGCCACAACCATGCCCCCATACAAAACCCCGCCACTCTCTCCTATCATGCACCTTTATTCTCGCCTCTGCCAAACTCATTTCTCTCCTTCAGACATTCGTTCACCGACTCAATCCACTTTCTCTTCGGTCTCCCAGCCGGTGGGTTCCCAACACACTCTCCACTATACATGCTTAACCAACCGACTTTCATTCATCCTTTCCACATTGGCCAAACCATCTCAACATACTTTCATTTATTCTCATTGCCCTTTCTTCACCACACCACTCTCTAGCCGTTCATTTCCTCACTTTATCCAATTCTTTTCACACCTAGCATACTAAAGATTGTCATCTGAACACAGTAGACTTTAGATCCTATGCTGCTTATTCCAGACCATGGCCTCACTTCCATATTACAATAACACAGGTAACAACATACCCTCATGTAAGACCCTAGCACTCAAGACTTAGTCCCTTTACATTCACCAACGATTTAATTTCCCCAGAAACCTACTGCCCTTCACAACTTTCCTACACTCTGCATCATCCGTTCCCTTCTCATCCAACACATACCCTAAATATTTAAACTCAGACACTTGCTCCAGCTGCTCATCATCTAACATAACTTCACACTGAGGACTGTCCTCACTCACAACCATAACCTTACTCTTATCTACGTTTACTTTCAAACCCCTCCTTTTACATACTCTGCCAAATCTCTCTACCAATCCTCTCAAACTCTCTTCAGATTCGCCACACAGAACCAAATCATCCGCATATAATAGGTAGGGCACCCTCCACTCCTCTCCATTCTCCATCATTCTAACACCATTTCCTGCCATCCCCACCTCGAATTCTTTCATAACCCCATCCATATACACATTGAATAACCAAGGAGACATAACACAACCCTGTCTCACTCCGCTATTAATCCTAAACTAATCACCATTGACACCATTTATTCTTACACACGCTTCACTATCGTCATACATACTTTTGATTCCATTCAGAAGCCTACCACCAACACCATATATCACTAATACCTGCCATAAAGCTTCTCTATTAACTCTATCATACGCCTGTTGTAAATCCATAAAACCTAAATATAATTTATTCTTCTTCTCCCTCATTTTCTCAATCATTTGTTTCAATGTAAAGATTTGATCCACATATCCTCTACCACTCCTAAACGCACCTTGTTCTTCACCAATCAGTCCTTCAGTCACTCGTCGCACTCTTTCGACCAAAATACCAGCATATACCTTCCCTACAACACTCAATAAACTTATTCCCCTATAATTTCTACAGTTCCCCTTTTCTCCCTTACCCTTATACAAGGGTACTATTACCGCTCTCCTCCAATCCCTTGGAACTATACCCTCCATAAACGCTTTATTACACAACTTCCAAATCCAATCAATCACCATCTCGCCTCCGCTCTTGATCATTTCACTAGTAATTTCATCTATACCTGCAGATTTACCATTCTTCAACTTTCTCACTCTACCCATTACCTCCTCCTTACTAATAACCTCATCCCCAAAATACCTATTCCTTCTTGCACCATCAAAACCACACACATTCACTATCACCTCATCATTACTGTTAATATTGTGCAGATTTTCGAAGTGTTCTTTCCACACTCCCCTCACATCCATTTCATCAGTTACAAAAAAGCACCATCCTATTCATTATTCTAAGCAGATTCCCCTTATTCTCATTCTTAACCTTTCATTTCCTTTCAGAAGATTTCCTATTAAGTTCCCATTCATCCTCCTTCAAAACTGTTCATTTACCTCTTTTTTCCTCCTACGTATGCACCTTTAGTATTTCTTTTTCCTCCTTATATAATTCCAAGCATCTTTCTTTTGAAACTTCATCATTTGCTTTTAGTACATTCAACCACGCTTCTTTTTTACCTTTAACCGCTTTCATCACCTCTTCATTCCACCATTCGCTGTTAACATTCTTACTTCCTACTTTAGCACATCCACACACTTCCTTTGCACTACTAACAATTGCTTCCTTCATTTGCCCCAGATTTGTTCAGTATCAACTTGTTCACATTCAACCGATTTACTAGCGAGCGCTCTTACATACTTATCCTTATTCTCTTGCTCACTTAACTTCTCACTCTTAATTTTACCTACTTCCTTTCGTATCACCTTCCTCTCCATCCAAGCCCCCACTAACTTAATTTTACATAGAACAACATAATGATCCGATAATCCCATTCCTAACCCCCTCACTGATTTAACATCCAACACATACTTCAACATCTTCTTCACCAACACAAAATCAATCATACTTTTCACTTCGATACCATCTCTACCTACACCAATTCTAGTATACTTATGGATACTCTTGTGTTTAAAGAAAGTATTACTTACACACATACCTCTCTTCACAGAAATCAATCACCTTCCTACCATTCTCATTTTCTCCCGCCACCCCAAAACCACCTGTTATACCATCCCTTTTTTGATCACCTATCCAACCATTCAGGTCCCCCAACACTATCAATCTGAAACTCCTACTCACCCCATCCAGAACATCATTCAAATTATCCCAAAAAATCGTACTCTCTTCAACGTTTCCCTCAGATGGACCATACGTCACAACCACACACACCTTGACCTTTTCAAACTTAAATTTAACCATTAGAATTCTAGGACTCACACACACAAAATCTACCATAGCTTTGTACCACAGGTCACTCATCAAAATTGCAACTCCTTCTCTCCCTCTCTCATTCCTTTCCAC
>JABUQX010100163.1:0-22174 GCA_015478945.1 Trachelipus rathkii
ACATTCAGCTCCATTGCAAGAATTTCCCGTCCTATATAAATTTACTATAAACATCAAACTAATTAGTAATAATTAAAAGATAATGAACAAACACTAACATTAGAAACAGTAGTATTCAACACAAAATAATAATATATAAATATAAATAATAATAAAATATAATATAATAATAAAATAATAAATAATAATAAAATATAATAATAATAACTATAATATAATAAAATACCCAAGTTTTGCCAGAGCTACGACCGAGAGAAACACACCCCAAAGGGGCCTCCGGTCCCCAAAAAGCTGAAATATTGACATCATTACACTATAAGTGAAAGTGAGAATGCCATAGAGTACATTATGCCATGCGTATACTCCTTTTAACACTTCGGCCTAAAACAGAGAAACAGGAGAACCTTGTGGGGATTCAGGAGCTCAAAAATAAGGCAGTAACAAAACATGGACATAATGAGTAAAATCCAATATTCCAACAATGCAGAAGCCTATCCAAACGCTGACAATAACTCTAAATCATAATTCCAGAGAATTTGAGACTTCAAAAGGTTATCACACAAATCCCCAATTTACGAATACAAAATAATATAATAAAAAAGAAGAAAAACAGCAGTCATTTTTGTTTTTAATCATACACACACAGTATTGGCTCTTACGAGCATAATTTTATCTATGCCTATTTGATTATAATAAGAGAGCAGGGAGATACAATTATCAAAGAGATAAATGGACTCCATCATTCAGAGACTTACTCGTGTTTACTATTAAGATCGATGTCTCAATTTTTTCTATATAGCATCAAAAACGATAACAGAAAAAATTTATACTGAAACAAAAGAATTAATTAATTAATGATGGAGAAAATTGGAATTTTAAAATCCATTAGAAAAATATGTGAATTTAACCATCTTCACTCAATTTTCTCCGCTACACCGTGTCTTCAGAAGGACGACAACGCGTTATTTGATAAAGAGAAAAGAATCCATATCAAGTTTACACTGCATAAATAGTGTTATATTGCGGCATTATTGTTGAGATTTAAGGACTGTTAGGATCTAATCAGAAGATTTAATCCCTAATTGCCAAAATCGAGTCTTCCCCATTATCTGAAAAAGCAAGGTTCATCCAAAGGAATAAATCTCTAATGGACTCCAAGAAGAAGTGAACAAGCTTTTCAAGAGAATACAAGGAAGCTATAAAATGCCCTCAATACACATCCTTTTCTCTTACCTAATGCACATTACAAAACTCGATATAAACTGAAGCAGCTCCATACTCATCGAGCAGCAAATAGACAAACAATCCAGATGATTGATAGGAGCACCACTGTAACTTGACTATCTACACAACAAATGAGTCTATCAAAAGATAACTCCAAAAGAAGCTTTTTTAAGCTCAATCCAGTGAACTCTGTCGGCATAATTAAATGTCTTGTCCATGGTTTTTTCAAACAGTTAGAGGGAAGATCGATTCACCTTCTGCAACAGATCACAAATCCTCCTTGTTTCCGAGCTTATCTACACTATAATCCAATCTCCAAAAATCCTGCAAAGTGATCGTATCAACAGCGAGACATATCTACATCAATTAGCTAGCAACAGAATAAGAATTTTCTAAACACCGCAAACTATATCAGAGGGCAGAACACATGGTAGGCCGTAAGCACTTTTCCCGAACATATCAGTAGAAGTTCAGCTATGACGCTGTCGAGATCTGACTCGCAAAAATAGCTCACACATCAGAAAACAAAGATGAAGCAATCAAGACCAACATAATCGCCATCATAATTATCTGCAGAGACAACATCAAGAATATAGTGCGAACATCTACTATACCTTTTCACCAGACCATTTTCTTCAAAATAGCAAGCTCCGCCAATACCAAATATAAATACGTTGCAAGTCAAATGCCATCCCTGGTATCAAGGTACTTAGACGACGATCAAGAAAGATAAATTTTGGCCTGGTATGGATCGTGACATTAGCCTTTCTGTACGACTTGTGAGCGGTGCCAGCTGTCTAAAGTCCAATTGTCCAACCAAACCCAACGTACATCGTCCATAGAAATCCTTCTTACAAGTCTCGAAACAAGTTCATCAATGATATAAAGTGGGCTTTTAACCTGCAGAAAGCAATTTTGTGGATCTTCTCGCACCCAGTTTCGCGATATCTACTACTACCATGTATCAGACCGAAAAACCAAAAGGCGCTCGACGCCTTCCAATTACAAACCTACACAGCAAAAATGTTGCCTATGCTTTAATGCACAGGTGATATCCATTGGGTGGTCCCTCTCCAGTGATATATGAACAGAGGTCACGCGTAATTAGAAAAGCGAGTTCCTTAGTGATGTTCCACAATATGATGGGTTTCATCGTCTCGAACAACCTTACACCCACAAACACAAAATTTCACGATTAGAAAGGGAAATTATCGAACAGAGATATCTACAAGACGCTAGATGGCAGTAAAGAAAACTGGTTCTGTCTATTATACCACATCACTCTACTTGGTCCAGATGCATCCAAACGATCCGGTTATCCGCTTGAAGAAGTAATGGAAAAACTCCACTTTGTCTATGGACATTCTCAAATCTCTCCTACAACAAAACTAAGTAATGGATCTTATATAGACATTATCGCCCACATGAAACGAATTGGACTTAGAAGAGATCCTTCCTCTTTTCATCTCAACAATTCCATATAGTCCGGAGGCAAATTTCAAGACTGTAACTCATGTTCTAAGGCGATGGACAGAAAACCGTTAGAGCTCCTATAAATGGGTCCTTTCAAAGTCTCACGAAGGCACAATTGTTTCAAGATAGAACTCAGGAATGGTCAAACTACAGTAAGTCTCAAGAGCCGTTTAAAACTGCCTTTAATGAGAAAGAGAACGAGAATCAACGATTCCTGATGGATCCGAGCCTGATCGATGTCCAATGTCCTGGGTCCTGATATGATCCCGATAATCACATGTGATACCTAGTATGTCAGCCTGATGATCCTGATGTACTCCTGATGACCTGACACAGTGACGCCTGAGCTCCTGATGTCGCTGACCAATGCAGCCGATTACCTGATGTCCCGACGATGCGATTGTCCTACAAGGATCCTACTGTCCTATCTCAAGTGGCCCCTTACAGACGAAACCCCCGTAAGTCCGTGCAGGATAGAAGCCATATCAGATGCCCCTCTTAGTGGATTATAATACAATAATAGAAAAGAAATAAACATAATCCCTAATAGAGTCAGCTCAGGAACATCTGGCTTCGGCTACACTTCGACCTTACAATATCATAAAAAAAAAAGAAATACACATTCCCAAATAGAGTCCGATTCAGGATCGGATCCACTCAGTCCTTCTCATAAGTGATTCCTACTCAGCACGTTCTCTTCATGAATGATAAGTCAACTCCGTGCTTCTGGGGGGCGTAAATAATAAGTGAAGTGTTGAGTTAGTTCCCAACGAAAATACGTACAAGAATGAACCAAACAGAAAAGCGAACAGAAATATCAATAAGTCTATTAATTTAAAATGACTCTTGTGTAGGCATAAGAATGTTAATATTAAAACATTGTAAATTAAAATATACATTTGGTTATATATACATATAAATATTTACAATATTTGATAAAAAATATATATTTAAAAAACTTAGTTTTAAGCAATAATAATGAACTTTTTAACAATAAACTCCACTGTGTTTATATTTATGTTCAGAAATGTGAAGGCAAACGCCATCTACCGACAGCCTGGCAATTTTCATTTTACATTAATTAAAAAAATCCATTTTAAAAAGTTAGACCATAAAATATAATTTTTAAATGTATATAAAATTATAATAACAAATAAAAATAAAAAGTTATAATGGTCAAATGTAAATAGTAATTAAATATTGTATAAAACCTTCATTACTAAAATGTATCTTTCGACATTTAGTACTGTCACCTACTTCGTCAGTAGAAAAAGATAAATCTGTGTTGTCGCTTATTTGTCTTATTAAGCCTTTAAAGAGAAAATCGTAAGCGCCTGCTACACAAGAGATAATTCTGCTAATCAAAGAACAATTAAGCCGAAATATCAAGATACGCCAATACGGAAGCCAGGAAGAAAGAAATAACATATCAAAGAATTGGACTCCCATCGTCCTCTATCTAGAATTGAAACTGCATCACTCTACACAATAGAAGTTGGGCTGCCTACGTCTCTGGACTCTCCTCGTCCTTCTCCAGAAGTGAAACCCACGTACTCTCTAACAAGAAGGAGCTACCAATTCGTCTCTCCCGGATTGGGACCTACAAGATCTCCGACGGCTCCTAGCTCTCCTCCTCGAGCCTACAAGAATTAGACACAGAGAAGAGTACTGCAAGAACCCTTTGGACGATCCAAGACGTTTTCGCAGAACCTCTGAAGAATCATTCGCTGACATCCGAGATTCTCCAGTTAGTCTGCCACCAGTAAAAAGTGTTAATAGAAAGAGATAATTCGCAGGTAGCAACGCTGAGGTAACCTGTAGAGATAAACATAACGAGATATTTAATATCCTCTGTCCCTTCCAGATTGGTCCCGAGTTGGCCAAAGAACACCCAGCCTCCTGTTTAGCAACGATTTACCAACAGCTCGTGCAGACCAGCATACCCTCTCGCAAACTTCGACCCATAGCCTGACTTAGCACGGAACTTATCCGACATACGCCGGCTTGTCCGAGTGAACCGACGACATCGCGACAATAACATGCTGATCATCCTCCGTCGATATTAGTTGCCATAATCCAAGATAGATTCAATAAGTGGGACATACGACCTGTAACTACTCTAATTAGCAACTGAGACGACTCTATATAAATATAATACTATATAATATATAGTAATATAGTAATAGTATATATAATCAATTATATAATTGTAGTACGACCATGTAGAACTTGCCCAAATTAAAATTTAATTTGCGTAAATTTAAGATTTGAGCGAGCAAAAATTTTAGCATAAGTCGAAATGATAAATATAAACCCGTCTGTGAGATACACTCAGTCAGATTAAAAGAATTCAATTAATCCATAAAGAGCAAGAAGAAATAATTATCCACTCAAAATACTCTCATCATACAACTCTATCCAACTAAAACGCAGCTTTCGGCAAAGAAGAGGTAAATTCAAAGGAGGGCTGCGACAGATCGAATTTAAAAATCACAAATCGGAAAAAAGAAAGAGTCAAGTGCAAGGGTGGAAAAATAGCGCTATAAGTCGGTGAGACTACTAAACGGCTAAAAGAAAGAGTATCTCAAACAGAAGGGACTTTAGCTATTTCCTCACTTCATTATATATCGTTAGTATGTTGAATAATCACCCATTCACAATATGGATATTTAAATTAACACCACATATAGGATGCCACAAAAGAAAGCCACCATACTAGCGAGTCCTAACCCTATATAATTGAGCTGACCCGGAGTAGACACCAGAAATATTTCGTAATACGTCTTCTGATAACACAAAGAAAAGAACAAAAATGAAGAAAAATATTACATCAAAATCACAAAGCGAACAACTTCGAGAAAATGACCAAGCAAACGAAACATACGGATACGTGGACTTCATTTTCATTTCTATTTTGGATTTGGGTCGTACATCTCTTTACAACTATAAAGATTCGAGGATCATCTGCTAGTATATAGCACACTTCTCTTCGACACAGGATTGGATACTGGCAGAAAACTCATGCTTTTGGATTCCACAACGAATACAACTGATTCCATGTCGAACTAATGGTCCTGGACCACCCTTTCTTGTATGAGAAATTTTTCAAAATAAAGAACCTAAAGTTATAAGAAACTTTTGCCTCTAGACAAATGATAACTTATCTTTACGGTCATGGATATCTTTATTGATGTAAAATGATATGTATCAATTCACTATGCTGTACAAATAAGCAAAGTTTCGCTTCCCACAACACATTCAGGCTATATCCATGAGAAATGTACATCTTTTGAAACTCATACGGAGATTTGCATTAAATATTTTCAATCACCATTATAATACAGCAAGCTACCTACTATAATTGCTGATACACTATCCGGATTTAATTAAATTTTTCACATAAATTCATGTAAGATGTTTGAGGAAGGACCCTCACAAAAATCAATCCCCTTTCTAACATTCTCAAATTCTGCAGCAACTAGATCAATGAATAATACATTATTTCATCTCAAATTTAACATTTCAGGTTAAACTATATTATATAAAATCAGGATTTTAAAAAATTGCTTTAACAATACGTCAAGGAGCTTCCCACTGCACATATCCACATAAAAATGGCTAATAAGAAATGACTGAAAAGAAAGAGGAGTTCTTGATACACATTCATTATGTAATATCATCTTTATCTTCTTTGATTACTTTCATATTTCTTTCGCAAGCAATCGAGAGTAATAAATAACCTAATAAAATACAATGTTTATTATTTTATTGGCTCATATATGCGCACAATAAGTAAAATATATGAAGAAGAGACAACAGAGTTAAATATGCGGCTGACTTGTCCCAACTCCGTATTCGAACACGACCATCTTAGTGTCATTGTCTCTTTCGAGCTAAGGAACCCCAACAACCTTTCATAATGAAAAAAAAGTTTAAAACTTTCTTTTAAAATCCATACCTTTATTTTGTTTTGTTGTTGTTGTTTTTTTCCTTGCGGGCCCCACCCCCCCCCCCGCCCTTAAAAAAAAAAAACCCATAATGGGTTTTACACCTTTTTTTTTTTTTTCCCCTTTTCCCCCTTTCCCCCCATTTTATAAATCCTTTTTGGATAATTACATAAACCTCCTCTCGTTCCCCCTTTTTTTTCGTAATATCTTCTTTCAAACCAAACAATTTAAGTGTTATTCTGTCCTTAAAAATCTTATTTTTTTCCCTTGTCCCCTGCTTCCCTTTCAAATAAATCAATCCTATCAAAGTTTTTTTTCCCCTTTTGGCTAAAAACCGCCTTTCCCTCAGCCCCATAAAGGCTCCCCAAAAGGCTCGCTTAAAAAACTCCGCTCTCCCTTCCACCTCCTTTCCCTCTGTATATTTTATTTGCAGCATCTAAAATTTGTTTCTCTTTTAAACTTTTTCCAAAAGTGAGCAACAGGTTCTCTACGGTATTTTAACACTTGACCCAAACTTTCTATAATCGGTTTTTTTTTTTTTTAAGCCCCAATCTCCTTTTTCTTTCCCTTCAAAACGTAATAATCCATAATCCTTTTTTTTTTTTTGGTCTCACAAAGCTCAAATTCCCCTTTTTAATCCCTTGCGTTTCCCAAATTTCCGCAAGGTTTTTGGGGGGGGGTTTATGCGTTTCCCTTCTTCTTCAAAAAACAAAACTTCCTCCCCATTCCAAATTTTAAAAATGCCTAAGCGGGTTTTTTTTTTTTTTTTTTTCCCCCTGGCGCGCTTTTTTTTTTTTCTTTTCACAACAAAAACTAATTACTAATGTGTTTTTTTTTGACCTATCTGTTTTTCGCTGCAAAAGCGAGCCGTTCAACAAAACCAATTTCAAATTTTTTTCCTTTTTTTATTTTTTTTTATCTTTTTTTTTTTTTTTTTTTTTTTTTTTTTTTTTTTTTTTTTTTTTTTTTTTTTTTTTTTTTTTTTTTTTTTTTTTAACAGTCTTTTCTAAAGAAAAACCGGCTTTTTTTTTTTTTACGGGCAAAAAAAGCCCCCCCTAAAAATTTCCAAAAGGGAGGGAAGTAACGGGCGGTTCCCTCTTAAAAACTCACCCAAAAGATATAACACAAAGAAAATACTTTCTTTTCGGTCCCTTAAAAATTTATACGTACAAAATTAATCATTTCCGCAAGTAATTTTGGAAAAAGATAAAATAAAAAAACATAGCGCCACAAGATTATCATCCGCTGGGTGCGCCCTTTAAAGTGAACGCGGGATATCACACAGATTATCAAAATACAATAATCTGAGGGGTAAAAGGTCAAAAATATAAAAACGAATGAGAAGACATAGCATGCGGATAATATAGCTTTCACTCTGAAATTTTTTTCTCTCTCCCATCCAGCAACAGCAAAAGTTGGGCCGCGGAGGCAACCAATCGGAAAAGAAACCAGGAATTAAGCCACTATATAACCCTTAGGCCTTAGGCGAAACACCTTTAAAAACGTTCTTTTCCTTTTTCGCGGCAAACTGTCTAAGGTTTCCGCTGTCTTCTAAAATCATTCTCCCTAACCACGGATTTCTTTACTGGTCTGGTCTAAATTCTACATCCCCCTGACCAAAATGGTGGGCCGCTGTATCCCATAGAATCATCATCAATATGTCAATATACATACCACTCCCTCTGTCACCTCCCTTGTTGCGCCCCCACTGATCCGAGAGGGGATCGTGTTCTTCGCGGTCCCCTTTGCCCTAAGGTTTTAAAGAGACAGTCGTGGTTTGTTGGGTAAATTATTAGGAAGACGTTCAAAACAAAGTGCCCGGAAGTTGTTACTTTATCCCTTCAAATTATTGAACAAGCGATTTTTCAAAAATATAAAAATGTTTTTATTTCTTTAATAATTTTTATATAATATCCTAGTAATGTTATGCTTCATTAACAAATCTGCGGACGCAGCAGCGGGGGAGGCAATAACTATAGGTTCCTATTAAGATTAGGCTCACGCGCGTTCCAAAACCTCTAATTTCGATAAAGAACTTAATCACGATAGGAAAGAAAAACATATTAACGTAAGGATTTGAAATATAAAATGAAAAAATGCAAAGTTTCGACACAAAACCTACATATAAATAATTTTATTAGGTATTAAAGCTTACAAAAAAAATCAGGCTCAAAATAATTAATTATAAACAAACTTAATTTCACTACTTTCTATAAAAAAAAATATTATGATAAAGGAAAAATAATATTCAATAATCACTGTAAACTTACTCGGAATAATCACTTTTATAAATACTGATGATGCAATTTTAATAGGGCTCAACTTCGCAAATAAAGAAAATAGGAAATAATAGAATTAAGGTTGGCTTAAAAATATAGACTCATGTATTGGAACAATTACTAACTGGCATTAAGGGTAGTTAAAATGGATAAATAAAATACAGAAAAAAAAAAATCTTTTATTATTAGATTAAATACGAAGATTTATTAATCATTTGATCATATCAAAACTAGTAGTTAGGTTAAATATACTTATTGTAATAAAAACCAGAGAATCAGTAAGTTTCAGTTCTTATGGATTCTCATAGTATCTTATGAATAGTTTTAAAAAAATAATTATAATATTATCATTTATGTTTTATCTCTAGTTGAAGTTTTAGATTCATTAAGTCGATTTATGCTCAACCCCTATTCTCTTTGATAAAAAGTTAATACTAATATACGAGATAGATTATTAAAAATATTATAACACCGAATAAAAGATATAATAATTATTATGATTATATATAACCAAACAAAAAATAAATAATCTCCAGAAAGCCGGGTGGGGGCGAAAAAAAATAACAAAGACCTGAGATAAAGCCCCACTCTCCCCCCATAAGAAAAAATTTAATCTGAAAGACAAGAAAAACCCAACAAGCACACAAGGATTTGTTTTAAAACCTTACACTATTATTTATAATCATTTTATATTTATATATTATTATATAGCTTTTCTTATCTTTCTCTTTTTATTTTTATTATTTAACATATATTAAAATCATATTAAATTAATTTAAATTATAATTATTATAATTAATATAAAAATTATTACACTTCTTGTCCAACATAACAAAAGTAATATCAGGGTATAAATAATAAAATAATAATTAAAAGACTCCTAAGTAATCCTAGTAAACTTGTTAGATATATAATAGCATATATGATAAAAGATATAAAATAATAATTTGTGGTGGAAAAGTATAGATATATAATAGGTATATAGATCAAATAAAAAAAGGGTATCTACCTACCTCCGCATTATATAGTATATTATATATGATTATATATTATCGCTAATTATTATATGAAAGAAAAGAGTTTTTATTCTTCCTAGTTGTACAAAATGACGTCACGAAACTTATTTATATTCTTTTTTTTTATTTTATCTTTCCAACCTTTCCCTTCCTTTACCACCCAGGACCTTGTGTAAGTGGTGCCGACACATGCAATCGGAAAATCGAAAAAAGCTACGCGAGAACATGAACAGGACAAGCGTGTAATATAGATAGCCTCAGGCTTAAACCTGGAATTTTTTTGCCTTCCCCTTGCTGTACCATTAATTAGTTTTGTACGAGCTCGACTGGTCAATGAGGACAGCAAAATCGCCCCACCCATGAAGCATCATGGGGACCCCCTTTTGCGTACGGACTGTCATATGGGTAAAGCTCGTCAATCTGTAAAGGAGAGCGTTCAAATATATACAATATATATATCTATATGATTATATAAATCAAATATAGACTACTACTATATAGCAAATATAAATATATATATTATACCATTTATATATACTAATATATACTACTTATATATATAATATTATATTATAGTATAATATATATATATATTATATTATGTTTCATTAATATATCATAGTAGCATAAATATCAGATTTTATTTTTTATAAAGGTATTTATATATATATTTATTATTTATTACCAAAGTAAATAAAATATGAAATAAAGATCAAATATAATATAATTATATCTTTTTATTAATATTTCAATATTTTATTTTATTTATTTTTTATATTTTATATGTATAATGTTTTATTTAAAAATAGTATACTATTTTAATATTATTATATAGTATAATATAATATGACCAAGGAAAAAAATGGGTTTTTAGTATTTTAATTAATAAATTTTATGTTACATTAATGGGTAATTAGGTAATATAATTATAAATATATATTAAATCATTAACATTTTTCAGAAAATTTAAAGTTAAAATATTTCTAATTAATATTATGTTTATAAATAAAAGAAAAGTAGAAAAAAACCGATAAAATCAGAGGAAATAATACCAAGTTACATACGAAAAATTAGTCAATATAATTAATAAAGATGGATAATCATCTATATAAATAATAATAGAATAATATTTTATTTATTGAATTACGTTATATATATATAATATCTATTATATATTATATTCGTAGGGTAAGTATTACCTACTTACCATATTAATAGTAATAACGAAGGTATAGATATACAATAAATATAAATATAATATAATAATAATAGAATAAACAATTTTTTATTTGGTACTTTGGGTATTGACTATAAACAATATAGTTGTAGAATGTATCAGTTAGTATTTATTAATTAATATATAATTTTTATTTTTTTAATTTTTTAAAAGAATGTAATTTAATTTAATTTTCTATTAAAAAATATTTTTAATTTTTTCTACCACACGAGTAGAAAATAATAATAATCATATTAACAATAAATTAATAATTAAAAAATGACCGCATACCCACCAACGCGTACGGTAAAAAAATTCCCTAATAATAAACACTTCCCTCACAGATCTACAAGCGAGTAAAAATGTGAATAAAATAATAATAAATTCCGAGGATAAAAAAAAAGAATTAAGGAAAACCGAAAGAAAATTTTACATATTATATTTTTATATTCTATAATGAATATAATAAGTTAAAATAAAAATAAATAAGTAAAAGGAAAAAAAGGGCAGATATATATAATATAGAAATATAAAAATAAATTTTAGGTAGAAAAAATAAAAATATAAGCTTTTGGAAGAATGATAAAAAGGGTTCCCCCCCTCCTCACTGATAGTATCCCCCCACGAATCTAACACTGAGCCTTAATAAAATAAAATAAAAATAATGGGAGCAAATAAGTGGGAAATAAAATAATATAAAATATAAATTAGAATTTATTTTAAGAATTGGTGGGGGTACGCGCATAAAAAGTATAAAAAAAAGCGTAAAAAAATAGAATATATATTTACATGGACATTTACAAAGAAACAGGGAAAAAAGTACAAAATATATAAAATGTAATAAGGGGTACGAGGAAAAATATAGGGTTTTAACACGTACAGGTAATAACCTACTATGAGGAAAAAAATTAAATCACAAAACCGAATACTATTTTATTGAAACTAGAAATAAAAAATAAAGAAGGAAAAAGTAATCCAGATGAAGCTCCTTTTCAATATCCCAATGATCACCATAAATAACCTAAACTACAGCCGTAAAATATTTTATAAAAAAATTAGGCCGAATATTTTGGGAAAAGAAAGCTCCCTCGTATACCATAAAAAAAATATATAGTATATTATTAAATATAATAAACCATCGGTTGAAGACGAGGATATACAACAATGTGAAATTTATCGGGGTGTTTTAATTATTCAATATGTGCACAATGACGTGTACACTTTATTATGGGCGGAAAGAGACAACAAGAAGCTTATACTTGGGTGTGAGCAACGAAAATCACGGGGCGGCCCACCGAGGGTATGTTTACAACTATACGGCAATTCGTTTCTCCCGGCTATCACTATATTATGAAACAATACAGAAAATAATATAAACGCAAAATAAAATCACTATTTCCTCACTACTACAACTTCCACTTTTGCTTATCATATAATTACAATACTGTTAATATTAGAGGGAGGTAGTTATCATATATATCATTCAATATCTATTTTCGACCACACAAGTGACTCGATGATCATGAGATAAAATTATCTCTTTTTAATCTTTTAAGTTCTACAATGATGTAAACCCTGTTCTCGCTACTGATACAACCATCCAACTCGTAACTCATATCTTTTATTCACTCAAATACGTAGTTACGTTTCCCTCACGCTTTGTACACATTAATATTCCTATTTAAAAATAGGTTCAAATTATTCATACTGCTGGATAAAATATACACCACAATAACGTCAGTAATCTTAACAGCCCCGGGCCCTTTAATATTGGCAGACCAATAAATAAAACTCAAATCTTTGGTGTTATTATGTCATCCTCTTTGTGGGGATGCACTCACTTCACGAGTAATACAAAATCTTCTGTTCGGTCGAACACTTCGCTGCCCTCCCAATGACTGTTTTCCTTCCGTAAACAGACGTTCACTTCGTGGCTTCTGGCAAAACACAAAAGACCAACTTCTCTTTTTTTCTTTGGTATTATTCTCTTCTTCTAAATAAACAATATGATAACCTTATCTATCTGAAAAAATTTTACTTTTTCTCCTACCAATTCCGAACCCCAACAAAAAAGCCCTAAAAATAAAAACAATAAAACTACTATCGAAAATCTCAAAAAAACCAAAAATTTCGCAACACTCTTGCCGATTGGACGGATTTTTTTTTTTCACACTCTACTAAAGGTCTTTATTCAGCTCTTTTCTTCTTGAACCCCAGTCCCCCTGTATTTATTTTTCTTTTCTGGCTATTATATCAACCGCACACTCTCTACTGTAGAAAATTACGCCTCCTGGCTATTACCATAAATTTGTTATTTAAATGTGACATTATAGACTGAATTTAATCACATCAACATTTTTCTCTTATTATATTTTTTTTTTTCTAATTTGTGGTTCGGATCTTTTCAAGATGTGCTCGCGTCTCATTTGCTCTATCTTTGAAACAACTTCAAACCTTTTTTTGGTCTTAAAAGAAGCCTACTGAGAGACGTAAGTACCAAATTGGAAGATCTGAAACTTTTTTTTTTTTTCCATCTAAAATTTATAAAGTTATTCTAATCTAACTCTATACTCCTTATAATTTTTAAAGTAAATTCAGCTCTCTGCCTTTTTCCCTAAATGTTAAGAATCACTAACAATATGGTATTCCTATAATCAACCTAACATCTGTCTTGGCCGCTAACTAAAAAAGTATATTAAGGAAAAACCACTTAAAGCACTCGTAACTTTGTGGATGGAGTATCCTTTTCTTTATTCATCAAGCATATACTAAATCATTATCACTATATCGGCTAAAAAAGGTCACACACCAAAAAAAAACCAATTTTTCTTCTCTCCCCCTCACCCAGTCTTTTTCATTATTATATGTCGCGTTTACATCTCTTCCTTCCTCTCATCAGCAGTATTAGAGCCCTTTAGCTGGGTGGTCCACTTCTATGATATATATAACTTAACGGGAAGAACCCAAATTCTAAGTGTTTGACGATTGAATTTCCTCTCCAATTTATTCTGTTCTCCTTTTCTATTTATTTACACCTGCCTTATACCCCTTACTTGCTTTATTATTCACTTTTACTCCTCCAACCCCTTTGACACTTTTGCCTTACACATATTATTTGTCCCCGCAGAAGGCGGCTAAAAATAAAATTGCAGGGGTTCTAATTTCTTTCTGGTGGTTTCTTCTATATTTATTTTTGCATCCTATCTCCCAATGAATCAAAAATAATAAACCTCCCCCCTCTCTTCATATATCTTCTAACTACATCTCTCTTTCTATATAACTTGTAAATTTAACATATATTTGTTTCAGGAATAGATCCTCAACACCATAGATATATTATTTCGAATGAATTATGTTCCTATTTAATTGTCGTTGCTTACAAATGGAGATTTAAAACCTTCTCCTCTTTAACCTACGCCACCTGAATGTAAATATAAGCACACTGAAACTCATTGAAAGAGATAAAAAATAACCGATATAATTTATTCTTACTCCACACTTCTTTTCCTCTTCAAGTTACGTTTTTATTATCTTTTCACTTTTCACAGTTTAATTATTATCAATGTTAACAACTTTTGTAGGTAATAAAATTGCACTAAAATAAACTATCTTTTACATTTAACAGCCTCCCGTGGTTTCCCACTTATAACTGCCTTTAACATTTTTATAAAAAAACCATCCCTGTTTTCGTTTCTCCCTAAACTTCGGACTTGGGGCTCTGGTTTCTGAACAATACAAGATTTTTTTTGGGCCCGGTCGACACCCAGTATATAACTTCCCGCTCACCTCCACTTTCGGCTGGCTCCGCATCATAACTGGGTTTTCTTCCGCTAAAGCTTCCGTTACCTCGGTCTTTCTGGCCAACCCCTTCATGGCGATCCCTTCCACTCCCTCGAATCTATTCTTGCACGAAGTCGATTCCCCCCCAATGCCTTTTCTTCACCTTTTCCCCCCAGAGTTCCCTCCTCCTTTCATAACACGCAAGCCCTCTGATGTATCCCCCGGGCTATCCTAGCTTATAGACTGTCTCGGATAATTTCTTCTGGTTTCTACGATAACTTTCCTTGCCCCATGGGCGACACCCCCATATTTGGATTAAACTGGTACTTTGCGGCATCTCCTCTTTTCCTTCCCCCCCCACATTACTAATCTAACTGATTGCGCTCCCCTTCTTTTCTCGGAAATATGGATCTGTGTGCCCATGCACTTTGAAAAAACCTTCAACCTTTTTCAAGCCCCTACTGCTGGTCTTCCGAGTTTTGATCTGAAATCTTTTTTTTAAAAATTTAAGTCTAAACCTATCCTTTTGTTTTAATAAATTTAGTTGGTCGTTCTTTTAATAATAATTATATATATATATATTCCTACATATATATATATATAATATATATATTATATTATTTATCTATATATATATATTTTTTTTAATATAAAAAATTTTTTTAAAAAATAATTTTAAGTTATATATATATAATAAATATATATATATATTATATATATATATCTATATATATATATATATGATCTTTTATATTTTGCATATATATATATTATTTTATATTATATTATTAAAGTAATAAAATTATATATATATATATATATATATATATATATATATTATTATATAATATATTATATAATATATATATACATATTAATATTATTATATATATATATAATATTATCATATATATATAACATATATATATATATATAATATATATTATATATTATATATATATTATATAGTATAATATATATATATATATTTTATATATTAATTATTATATAATAATATATATTACTATTAATATATATATATATATTATATATATATATAATATATAATATATATATATATACTATTATATATATTATATATAATATTATATAATATACATATATATATATATATATATATATATATATATATATTATATATATATATATATCAATAGGTAAAACGATAATTACATTAAGGAATGATCATTAATTGACATGTGATTTTTAACCATACAAGAGAATAAAAAAACATTTTTATTTTTCTATGGTATTTTATAATATTTTTAATGTTTTAATAAGAGAAATTACCCATAAAACTGGAGGGATTAATTAAATTGTGTTTATTTTTGTTGATTGTGTCAAAGCCTTATGAATAATAATAATAATAATAATAATAATAATATAATAATAATAATATAATAATAATAATATAATAATATAAGTGATATAATAAATAATAATAATTAATAATAATAATAATAATAATATATAATATAATATAATAATTAATTAATGTTATTTAAATAATTCTTAATATTAAATATTAATATTAATATTAATATAATATTAATATTAATAATAATAATAATAATAATAACTTTATATAATAATAAATAATAATAATAATAATAGATATAATAATATATATAATAATAATAATGAATAAATAATAACTAATATAATAAGCACGATCATAATAATAACAGGAGTAATAAATAATAATAATAATATTATAATATAATAATAATAATTAATAATAATACTAATAACTATAATAATAATAATAATATATAATAAGTAATCAATAATTGTAATAGTAGTAGATTAATTAATTAACAATCCATAGTAAAGAAACTAAAATAATGAATAACTAATATAACTAATATAATATTTCTTATAGTAATAATATTAATATAATAATATATAATAATAATAATAAGTAATATGAATAATAATAATATAATAATTATATAATAATAATAATATATAATAATAATGGTAAAGATTTACAAGCCTTTTCAATTTTATGAAAACTTCTTGTAGCTTTCATATTTGGATTTTTTTGTCAGACTATTCCTAGAATAGAAATAGAACCAACGCCTTTCTGAACTTTAATCTAGATATTTCGCCTGGCTCACTTCAGGCATCATCGATGAACGATTTTCAAGACTAATTTAACTCAATTGATGAAACAATAATAAAGTTATTTAAATATAGAGTGAAAAAAACAAATTTAAAGTTTTATTACTAACGTAAATCTAAGATTCCCCCCCTCCCCTTTTAAAAATTAATATATACACAAAAGTGAGTAATCTATGCTAGCCTAAATTCTACTAAAATGTTCAGAAATATTCCATGTCATTGTATTTGATATTGAATAAATCGGCTGTGCCTTTTTATTCAGAGAGTCTCATTTCCAGCCTCAATTCAAAAGAAATTTCCCGCTCGGTGTACAGATGGTCAAATTTTTTGATTAAAATGTCGAGCATTGGGTTTGGGAGTTCCATGTTTGTTCTTCAAGTGTTCAAAGATCTTACGGGGCCTGTATCTATGTTGTGAGACGGCGGAGTTTGAGAGAATTAGTGGTATACAAGACCGATGTAAGAATCATTACAGCCATCTTTATTTAATTAATTGGTATAATAGTTGCTCTCATTCTCCTTAGTTCCACTAGCTCTTTCAGAAAAACATAGAAGAACGTTTCAGTATGGCTTGTAATAACATCTAAGTTTATTTCTTTAGTTTTAGATTTGGACTTGAAAATAATTCAGTATCATGTTTTATGAACCGATATTTTTTGTAATTGAATCACTCTTCTGTTTGATATTTGCAGAAGAATATCATGTTGAAATAGTAGATTCGCTTTTCTTTCGAACAATTTTCATGTTTATAATACATTTTATCATTTAATGTTGTTGATTATTACAGACGATTTATTATTTGTTATTGTCACCAAATGCAGCTACTATGAACTTCCTTTTGAAACTTTCGATGGAAACACATATAATTTTGTGGATACGGTTTCATGTTTCCCACTTGGACCAAACGTTTCGCTTGTACGTTCTACATGTCGCATATTGAAAACTTAATATTCAAGCAAAATAATTCTTCTTCTCAATCCAAGACTATTACTATACTATGCCTGATGACACTTGGTGGTCTTCAATACGTGAATGAGATGTTTTAATGTCTTTATGAAGAATCTTCCACAATTTCAGTGTTATAAAATTTTACGGTTGAAAGGTCAGCGTAAGAGTCCAGTGCATTGTGATGCTGTGCGAAATGCGCTCATTTTGATCCAATGGTGTACGGTGAGCACCGAAACATAGATATGAGGTCCAAAAAAATTAACTGACAAAGGCCCTATGTGGCTGATTATCTATGTTCACACTTACCCTTACTTACAAATCGAATAAATTGAAACTGTTAATCTGCATAGAGCTTATTCGCATGTTGCTCTGATGGAAAACTTTTTGACGCGAGAGCTTGAAGATTTAAACAGATTCTTACTAATTACCTTTCCCCAATTATTCTACTTTAGAATAATCATTAAAATTTTTATAAATAAGAAATTGTCGAAGGAAAAGCAGAAGATTAAAAGGGACAGCCTTGACTTCTTTTTTAGATCGCGAACAGGTAATCAATTAATTATGGATATAAGCAGGTTAAGAAAATGCTCAGTAATCTACATTAAGTCCAATCGTAAAATAAAGAATAAAACTTAGATGTTATTAACACCATAAAATCTTTCTTGCTATGTTTTCTGAAAGAGCTAGTGGGACTAGGAGAATGTGAATCAATGTGGGTAAAATTTTATTACCATTTAATGTAAAGTGGCTGAATGCCTTTAACATCGGTATACCACTATTTCTTTCTATCATAATCTCCGGTCGTCTCACAACATAGATTTTTTTTTTTTTTTTTTTTTTTTTTTTTTACAGATTCCCCACTCATGGGCTGGACCCTTTACAAGAAGGGGGCAGAAGTAAAATACATGAAAACCCTCCCAAGCCTAACGCAAATCTCTTAGGTGAGCGCAAACGGTGGGTTTTAAAGAAAGGAAAAAGTTAAATACAGTTGGAAAAACAGAAAGCAAGGAGTTCCACAAAATAGAAGTGGCTGGAAAGAAGAGCACCACAACGAATTGAGTTCTGGGATTTTCGATGCCATGCACGCAAAATTCATGGAGAGCATGGCCTCTCTTGTATAACTGAGGGCTGACGGCACATGGAGGTGGAATGCGTGCGGCCAACTCCCCCTGAGCAGCTACCGTTGTAGTACCTATAAAAAAGAGATAGTGCGCCCAACGTCACGTTCGCAGAGATAGAGGGTCAAGAGGTTTGAAAGTAGGGGTACAGTTTATAAGTCTCCTTATGCTTCTAGACTTTCAACTCTATCCATATAGAAAGGGTGGAGCCGGAGCCCCCCAGGGATTAGTGGACAGTATCCTAGCAAGAGCGAAGTTCAGGCTTATATACTGGAGTATCTGTGCAGAGAAAACAATCCCCGCTAACCTGAACAGAACTGCTCCAGCTTCTTTGAGGCCCTCCTTAGCAACCAATGTGATATGAGTGATATGAGGTATTCAAGATAGTTTCAACAAGTGTTTATGTTTTGTCAACAGTGAGACGTTAGAACCGTCGAAAAAATAGGAAAGTTAGAGGTGTTTTTTGGACGGGAAGTAAAGAAGTTGAGTTTCAAAGAGTTGAATTTCACAAAGGTTGGGTAGCTCCCAACGGGATCCCTCCAGGTCGGCAAATAGGAAATCGGAAAGTCTGAAGAGTGAGGCAAAACTCTAGAATCAAAAGAGGGGAGCAGATTTGAAACAGTGAAGAATGAAGAAGTTGAGTCGTCGCATAAGATGGAACAAGCGGTTAAAACAAGCTGAGGAGTGGGTCCGTTAATGAAGTAAGAATAAGTTCGGTAGATAAAACAGAACTTGAGGAACATACAATACGGAAGGAGGAGGAAGAGGACGTTCATTCAACGAGTGCTGATATGGAGCGACCCGAGAAAGAAAACTTGACAAGAGTCAGCAAATGATGAAGGAGGTAAACCAAAGGAAAGGGAGCTCGAGAGCTAGCGACGGGACATGCCATTAACTCGAATCAAAAGCCCTTTGAATGTCGAGCGCCACCACACAAGACTCCCATAGTCCCTAAGGGCCAGAAGAAAACCATAAATCAAGTTAGATACGATAGTATTTCACTCAGTTGACTTCGACGGTCCGAAAGCCATACTGGTGATCTGAAAGATAGGAATGAGAACTACAGATGATCCAGGAAATGAGAGTTAAGAAGAAGTTCAAAAATTTAAGATAGAATACAAGTGAGAAGCTTATAGAACGGTAGTTAGAGAGGATAGAGCGGCTACCCTTTTCGGGTTTGGCTGGACATATGCGCGCTTTCAGCACAGAGGAAAGTACTATATTAAGGAGAGCATACGAGGAGTAGGTTGACGAGGAACAGGGCCACTCGAAGCGAGCATTCCTCAAAACTACGTACGGGAGGAATGCATCCGGGCACACTAAGCCTTTTCCTGATGTTCATCAATCCTCAAGAATCCATTGACCCGATCATGGGTGCGTAATTAACGGGGAACGAGGCAGTAGGAAACTGAGAGGAAAGAAGCAAGAGGAGGGATTGCGGATCGTCCAGCGGTATGAATTAGAAGAGAAAGGAGGCCCGAAGAGATTAGCCTTTTCAGTAGGGGAGTTAGCAACAGAAACGTCAGAGCGAATAAGTGGGAGGAAGGAGATTTACATATAAGTTAATTAGAGATGTTTTTGGCAGAGCGGGCCAAAAATTTTGTATCAGTAAGGAAGCCAAAGTAGGTTGTGCACGCACTTTCTTCTTGGTTGGAAAAGAGGTTAGCCATGTCAATAATAGCATCGCTGCACGATTCCGAGTCAGAATGGAAATAGTAAGAGTTCGATAGGAGAATTTGAGAGTTTTTTCCATGCCCTGCGAATAGGCAATGTCTCTACTTGAATGAAAGCGAGATAACATTCTCCCACGAAACATGGATTTTGTGGAGAAAATAGATTAAGTTGAAGATGGAATGGAGCCGCTCATTCGCCTCCGGTGATTACGGCCCCTACGTTTTCAGCAGTGAGCGAAGCATCCTTCGAGTCAAAGCAAGAATTCACTCCAAGTATAGTTTGCAAAGAACGACGCAACGCTCCCATTCGGCCGATTAAAGTGCCTGAAAAGTACGTTTGGGGGCATATGGAGCTGCTTTGGAACGAAAAGTTTGAAATTAATAGCTAACAAGATTGGTGGTCAGAGTTAGATAGGGGGGAAAATAGTGGTATTTATATCGAGAAGGATTAAGTGGGTGAAACATAGTGAGCTGTCACTCAAGGAATTGGGTTTAGGGAGATTGTAATATGTGTAGGTTCTTGAATTAACATGTTCCAGTGATCGTTTAGAATAACTGTAAGAATGTTTTGGTCTACTCTCCTCCAGCATCATAGAGAGGGCCACCATGCAGTGTGATGTACGTTGAAACCCCCTAAATAGAGGATCCTCTGCATTTGGATGGAAAAAGTAACAGTCTCATGAGAGGTAGTAAGATATTCAAAAGAACGTAATAATCTGTTCCGTTAGGGGAGCAGAAGCAGAAGCACAAGATAATGATAGTAGTAGGGAGAAAGATTTAAGCCATAATAAAATAATAATAATAAAATCAATGATTCTCACAGACGTGTTATCAGGAGTGGTTGGTTTTTATGATAGGCCACAGACTCCACCTTTTAGTCTGAAATTATAGAAAAAGGGGCCATAGAGATTAGCCTTTTCAGTAGGAAAGTTAGCAACAGAACCGTCAGAGCGAATGTGGAGGAAAGGCAGATTTAAAAACAAAAGTTTTAAGAGATGTTTTTGGCAGATGGCAAAATTTTTATCAGTAGGAGATGCACAGTTGGTTGTTTAGTCATACTTCTTTGTGAAAGGCGCTGCTAGCCTGTCGAATAATCATGCGCTGCAACGATGATTCGAGCAGAATGGAAATTAGTAAGAAGCATATTCTCTTCTCGAGAGTTTTTCCATGGCCGATAGGCAATGTCTCTCTCCTGAATGGGACGAGAACAAGTTCCATCGAACCAATGCATGGATTTTGGGTTTGGGGTGGAGAAAAATGATTTAGTTGAAGCATGGAATGAAGCGCGCGTCATCTTCCCATCTGAGACGATTACAGCCCTGAACTTTTTCAGCATTATGACAGCGAAGCATCCTC